>RJWT010029282.1:0-14971 GCA_004365215.1 Cuniculus paca | reverse complement strand
AGACATTAAAATATACTCTAAATTACTAGAAGAATGTAGAAAGTTCAAGAAAAAAATGATGAGACGCTCCAGAAAATGAGATAAGATTTGAATAACAGGTCAAAGGTGACAATGTGAATAGCAGATGAAATCTTCCATTTCCTTCTATAAAGAGAAAATTTACTGAAAGCAGCAACTGATGTGAAAGCACTTGAAGGAAGAAATAAGCAGCAAAGTAGAACACAAAGCTACTAGAGAATTCTGCCACTTAAACTAACCAATAGAAAAGAAGAAAACCAAAACCAAATTGAAAAGAAGAAAACCAAACCTAGAAAGCTAACATACTCTGCACAAGGCCATCAGACAATATGCTAACAACTTAAAATGAAGTTCTACACAGGTCAGATTAAAAAGTGTACAAGAATGATATTTGCTAGCTTCTTTAGGTCTGCAAGGCCTAAACCAAAGTATCTCACACCTAGCTTCTTAAACGATATAATCAGTGCTTACATTCTACTTTTGTGAACAGCATAGACTATCAAGACAACTAATAATGATGGTCCAGAATATAAGCATTCAGAATTGATACTAGGTTCACCAATAAAGTCATCTGATGACGTGAACACCTGCTAGCAGGATACCTAACAACCACAATTCAGTAGATGGATTTGGAGTGAAAAGGCAGATGGTAAAATCAGACAAACAAAAAGTACAAGGATTAACTACACTACAAGCATGAACTGATTTCAAGATAACTGGTCAGCTAAAGATGATAAAGGGAAAGCTCAAAACAATAGACAACTTCAATTTCTCTTGTTAACATTAGTTAGATTTTTAAAATTAGTTTGTTAAGACTTCAAGCCAGTACTCAGTTTAAGGGGTAGGCTTAAACTTTATACAACTTGGAATATAGAGGCAAAAATCAAAGAATAGCTTGCATTTACACCCAGTGAAGAAAGACATTTTACCCTTACTTTTTCAGATCCTATTAATGCAGAAGTCATAACCACTACCAGCATGAGAGGATTACTTTCAGTGTGATATACACCTTACAATAAGTAGCAAGAGACAAAAATGATTAGATAAAAAGGCCTTAAAATCCTCACATGAGATTCTCTAACTGAGGCCCAGGAGAATCTTTAGTTAAAACATCCACTTATATATGCTAGTAAATAAAGACACACATATAAACTATACCACTATGTTTCAAAATTTTACTTGAAACATTTCCTCTGTTATCGTTTATTTCTTATATCACTATTTAACTTACCAGACACATAGCCCTTGTCTTTCCAATTAAATTTATAAGCTTCTTGAAAGATGGACCTCATTTTACATTCCTTACAGTCTTGGTAGAATCTAAATTCAGTAGGTGACCAAATAGATAAATCAATTGTTTTTCCAGCTTACTAGGGGTCATTTTATGTGTTACTTCTATTAAAAAGAAAATTAGAAATTCTCACATTTTAGTATAAAGTGCTAAATGATTTATTTTGTAAGTAGGATTTCAAAGTGTTAAGAGGCATAATGGTCTGCAATTGTTAAGAATGTTCCCTGCATTGTAGTCTAGATACATGGGTGAATGGATGAGTAGATGGATACATGAATGTATGGACAGTCAAATAGGTGTTTGGAAGTATGGTACACTGATAGTGAATTGTTGTATATGTGTGGTCATTCAGCCTTATCTTGGAGATCATTTTGGTGACCAAACTCCTGATCCTAGATTTTCTAGCGATTTACCATATCCTTAGGAGTCAAGAGTTATTTCTTCCCCTCCAAACAGTATTTTAAAATTCTTACCTAGGGATTTAATCAATTAAGATTACACTAACTGAGATTTTATTGTATAGTATTTCTTGTAATAATTGGCTCTTAAAAAATTTCAGGATACAGGGGTTAATTTTTTACTTTCTTAACAAAATAAAAAAAAGCCTGAGAGAAGTAACATATCAAGTTTTACACTTTAACAAGCTTAAAGAAAAGATCAAATTTCTTTACTTTTGACTGAGAGTACAATTGGTTAATTTATGCTGAGGAGTTGTAATATGTTTAATTTTGAAAGGTATGAAATTAATTATAATGGTTGGGTATCAGAGTGCAGGTTATTAGATAGAAGTCCCCAAACTTTTCCCAATAAAATGTTACTTCAACTTTTTCCAGTTTTATGTCCTCGGAGGTAGAACACCGAGTACAAAAACCAAGCTAAGTTGTAAGCTATGTGGCCTTATTTGCATGAAACTGCTAAAACTATAGAGAAGGCACAGTGCCAAGTACACTTTTAGGACATAGTAAATGAGTATCCTATCACAGAGATTTAAATATAATCTTTGGAGGAAAAACCAAACAGGTTTATTCTTCCCTAAATTTATTTTTAATTTATCTTGTGTGGTTCATTACTGACACATAAAACCATATTCATCTAAGTTTCAAAAAATCAAGACAATCACACTATTTCCTCATTAGCAAATACCTAGAAATACTTAACCACTTAAATTTACCTAGCCAACCATCCACAAACCTGTATGCCAACTCCTTCCTCTAATTCAAGAAAAGCTGTGGGAAAGTGTTTAAACCTGATTCATGATTTAGAGGAGAAAAATTAAGTCAATTATTTAAATTGTGAAGGAAAGTGATGATGTGAGAATTAAAAAATAATTCCTAGTTGGGAATTTCCCTGTTTCCATCTGTAGCTCTGTGCCCTAAAACAGTGCTGTGCACACAGCACACACTCTATAAATACATACCGAACTGAATCGAAGAAGGCAAGACAATGCTTCCTAAACTATGGAACTGCCCAGGAACTAGCCAAGATAAGAGTGTAAGATATAGGAAAGACAAAAGAAAGATACAAAAAAGAGACAATAGGAACTCAGGAAGAAGGCCCAGAAGTACCAAACAAAAAGACAATTTTAATCAATATTCAAAAGCACCTCATGTTCAGTGATGAGATGTACAGTGTATCACTCCCTTTCATACAGACTCCTAGGAGGTAGAAACAGTGCTGTATATATGAATTCTATAGTGTGTAACACTAGCATGTCACAGATATGAATGACCAAGAATCAAATGTGTGTAAAGGAATATTTCTTTGATTTAAAAAATATACCTCAGAAATATAACCAGCCCCTATTAGGCACCTAAAATCTTTCCACCGCTAACCTAGTTTTTCTTTCCTGCTTTTAAATGGAATGTGTAGTTATACACCTCCAAATTTCTATATTTTATCTGTTCTAAGATACCATCAGTAATAAGCCCAATTTTTCAAGGGATAGTCTACAGACTACATCTACAAGAAGCATTTGTGGTATTATTAAAATACAGATATCTAAATCCTATCCTAGCCTTAGGAAGTCAGAATTGGGAAGATAGAGGGAAATCACTAAGAATCTGTATTCTTAACAAAAATCTCAAATGATACCCACTATTGTTTAGGGCCTTTGATGTAAAATACCTGTAATCATATGTGATAGTAAAGGAAATAGACTGTTTCTTTCCTATTCTTGACTTTTCATTCTTTCCACAGTTTCCTTATGTCCTAAATATTTTCATTCCCATACTATTTCACTAATTAGCCCTTTTCCTAGTTCTAATATAGTATTTGGAATACAATATTTCTTTTCCCATTCTCTAAGGTAACCTGCCTTCCAACTAAAATAACAGCAGCCTTTTCCGTATTGGAAATAATCTACTATAGGTATTAAACCATTTCTGACCTAAACAAATACCAAACCAATTTGGTAATCAGTGAACCATTTCTAATTCGAGTTTACTTAGATTAAATAATTCAACATTATTAAACCATCAATATTCAGAGACAATGAACTATATCTGATCTCTACTCACTGATGATACCTTGCCTACTTGAGTAGTTTCTTTCAAGGTCATGCTGTAAGAGTCTACCAGGAAATGACGGTGTGTCTCTATTAAGTTTGAATTCAACCTGAAAAATATTATTTTGAAAAAATTTAGAGAATAATTTGGCAGTAAGTCATGAAAATAATTATAACAAATAATAATTGATAACACGCCACCATGTGGAAGAATTTTGAAAATATGTTAAATGAAACAAGCCAAACATAAAGGACCACATATTGTATGACTCCCTTTATACGAAATATCTTCAATAGGCAAACACATAGGGACAGGAAGCATATTTGTGGCTTCCTGGTGTTTGGGGTAAGGGGAGGATAGGGAGCAACTGTTTAATGGATGTAACATTCTGTTTGGAGTGCCTAGATAGAGATGATTGTCGCAGAACATCATGAATGCACATAATGCCACTGAGTTGTATACATTAAAATAGCTTAAATTGGAAAAAATTTTATGTGTATTTTACCACACATAGAATCAAAGTCTATTTCATGAGATCAGAGGAAAGCACACGTCAATCTAAGACACTTCCAATCAATCTCTTCACATCATCACCACAAATACAATGATTAAAAGAATTATTTTTTCAGTCATTTGCTCAACACATAAAAACGAAATCAGGTTGGGGAAAAAAACTCTATCTTTTGATCACTAGAATTCCATTAAATGTTCAATTATCACTATAACATAATAAGTTATATACTTAAACCTTCTAAGAAGGACTCTCCCTAAACTGATTTTAAATGATTATCTGGTAGGACTATGAAAAAACAAATCCAAAACATTCACTTATGATTATCCATAAAGAAATCTTTAAATGCATATCTTAAAAGAATCATTTTGCCTCTTATTCATCTGTAGTTTAAACACAATGCTTTTATTTTCATTGTACTCTTATGATTTGTATGAGGTAACAGTATCTTCCCAGAACATAAGCCCATAAGAGAGAAAGTTGGATAGGATTGGACATGTTTTGGATGAAACACAAAAATGCCTAGAAATATTATTATGGTGGAAATAAGATTTGTCCAGTGAAAATTAGGACACATCTGAAAGGGAATCCATTATTCCCAATTATAATAAGGAATACTTTTCAACTAATCCAGCCAATGGATGTTTATTGGAAACAATCAAGTGGTCTGTATTTCAAGTATCCACTTTTACACACATACATGCAATGTAATCAGCTGCTACCTGCTTGACCAATAGTCCTTCCATTCACCATCCTTATTACTTTCTTCATGCTGTTATCTGTAAACTCTGCTCTTTACTGTAGGATTCCTCCAGAGACATATATTTAACGTTTTCATAAATAAATGAATTGTGATAGTTGGAGGTGTTCAGTTTTGCCAAAGGAAGAAACACTGTGTTGTGTCTCAAGACATAGGTATGTCTGTATTTGGTGAGTATGTTTGAGTGCTGAATTGAGACAAGAGGGGAAGAAAAACATTTGTCTCAAAATCTCAAAACAAATAAAAAACCAAGAATTCTGGAGATGCCACAGATACTATGGGAAAAAAAGAATCTTGCATTCATAACATTAAAAAATCACTTTTAATAATATTAAACCTAAAATCTTTCCACTGCTAACCTAGTTTTTCTTTCCTGCTTTTAAATGGAATATGTAGTTATACATCCCCAAATTTCTATATTTTATCTGTTCTAAGATACCATCAGTAATAAGCCCAATTAAACTTTGACATGCCACCAATTCTGAGATGGATTTTTTCTTTTTTTTGTCTTTCTAAGACAGGGTCTCGCTATGCAGCTCAGGCTGGCCTTGGAGGATCTTCATTTCGAAAACACTTAAATGCCAAAAACCTTGCCTTTTGTAATCAATGAACTCACATTGTTTTTAAAGAGAACTAATTTTGGCTTTATGTAAGCAAAAAATAAAAATCAGCTTTACACTGGAGACCAAGGTAAGTATACTTAAGAGTTTCCAGTTCAGAATCTGTCTTTAAATTATGTTATTTGTGTAGAATTTATAATAATTTGTTTTCAATTTAAATACCAATATGCTTAAATCTTACCTTGTTTTTTTCAGGAAGCGATGATGTTTGAATAACCAAATGAAGACCACAATTCACCTGAAATGTAAAGAGAAATCATAAAATGTGCTCTTAGCCTATGTACATATACAAACATACCCCCCATAATACAGATAACCATATAACAAAAAATGAGAATGCAACAGACTCCTCTCTTTGTTTCTGGTAAGTGATCATGCTCTGAGGGTTTCCTGAAATCAATAAAATCACCTCTAAGAATTAAAAGGTTTCATTCATTTATTTTTCTCAAAATGTCGGCACTAACTTAACCCTCCACTTGCTCCCTCAGGCTTTCGACACTTGCCATTTGAAGTCTAAATACATAAATCAATGGGACAGGTGAAAGAGGTAGGAATGCCTAATGATAGATTATTCTCATTTAAGAAAAAAGAGAAGAAAATGGAATTAACTAGTTTAAAGGAATTTAAATGACCCTGGGCCTTTCGCAGAAGACCAGCTCCACCTTCTGGGGAGCCCAGATCCTGGACAAGACTGAATACCCATCGTACAAAATGAAATATGCCCCCAGTGCCTTGGTTCCGCCCGTGAACCTCAAGCCTCGGTCAGACAACAGCTTAAATAGACTCGGTCCCAATAATATAACCCATCACCTAAGACAAAGACGCCAGCCACAAAGGACAACACTAAAGGGAAGAAAAAGAAAGTAGGAAGGTTCGACCTACGTTGTTTGCAGCCCGGCCAGAAACAGAGCGGTATTTCCCTGGAATCATGGCAGGAGACAGGCAAAGATGCTAGATCTGTCTTTGAGGTGAAGCTACAGCGGAGATTCAAAGAAACCAAAGGGGGTCATCTCCCAGGCAACCCGCTCTGGGGTTACCATAGAAACTACCATTTCCGGTCTGGTCCTCTCCCAAACGGACTGGCCAACAGAGTTGTGATAGCTTCTGGTGGCATTTGTAGGAGATCAGTGCGTCATCACTTCCTCGTTCTGTTTTCCTGGCCTCGTAAAAACAGAGCGGGAGTATTGGGAGGAGGTGAAGCGGGGAAAGAGGCTGAACACCTCTGTCGCTATGACAACTACCACTTCCGGTCCGTTCCTCTATTCGGTTCGCCTCAACGCGGCCCGCGCGAAATTTGTATCCCGCTGCCAGTGTCTTCCTGCTCTCGAGAAAGCCCTTCAAGGAACCGGAGGAGGGAGAGGTCAAAGAGACCTCCTGTTTGGAGCTCCAGTTCAGCTCGTCCCCTACCCGTGGCGGGGAAGGAAACAGCCCAAATGCGGCGTTGACAAGCGACAGGGCCGGTGAGGCTCCAGGAGCCCGTCTCCTGTGCAGGCCCTGAGCCTGCAAGAGCTGCGGATCACCAGGGAAAGGAGATCCGAGTCCCTCGAGGGTCATGGAAGGGACCTGGAGCTGTGGCTGGGCTCCTCCACTCAGGATGGCACCTCACCTCGGAGATTTCCGTTTCCTACTTTGTAAAATCAGGAGTGTGCTTGAGAATTGATCTCCATTTAGCATTCAGTGACCCAATAACTTTGTGACCCAGTCAATTCCTTCTTCCTGCTCCTCTCCCAGTCGCAGGAACACACGTCTGGTCCTGCAGAGTGTATCGCCTTCTTCGAGACTCCAGAGTTTTGTTATGTTTCATTTTGTTTTAATAGAAAGGGTTTCACTGGAGCGGATCTTGAAACTGCGTAATATATTACATAACCTTGAATAACATCAACGATGCCTGTCAAAAATGATAGGCGAAGGGAGCTGGGAAGCTACTGATTGAAGAGGAGCTTACTGAATCTCTTCCCACCCTGAAGCTTCTTTTGACTGATACTTACTGCCTGAAAGTTCCTAGTGAGCTGAATTTCCTCTTGCGCCTAATTTTCTAATATTGATGATGCTTATTTTGCATCTGGTTACCAGTGCCTTCGACTTCCCAAGGAAGTCTTTTGAATCCTTCACTGAGATAATGAAACTAATGTTATAGCCATTTTATAAGTTAAATTATGGCTCATAATCGGATCTAAAAGGTGTTCCTTTCTAGATAAGGGAAAAGTTCATCAAGCACTCAAGTGGCCTGTTTATGATATTTGACTTTGAATACAGAGAGGCACTTGTAGAGTTTTCGAGCTGAAAGGATCCTTAGCGCTCATCTAGCCCAAGCCCACAGTTCCTGCACAAGGAAACTCAAGCAAAAGGTTAATAATTTTCTCGAGGGCCTGTATTTACTGTGTGTCCAGTTGCCAAATCAATATTCTGTAACATCAACCTGCTTTCTACATTCAGGTGGGTGCTTAAGACCCTTTAATGGTATTCTGCAATTATTAGGATAAAGAAAAAAACACAATTTCTTGGCCCTGCATGCTTTTTGCTCCTGCTATCCACATCAGCTGTATTCAAGACCACTGTCTTTGTTGCCCACCAGCATTTGGCAGTGCTAACCTTTTCAGTTCTTGGACGTACTATATTCCATGCAAGATTTTGCTCAATTGTTCCATGTACTGCCTTGGAATTCTGAGCCTCCCATTCCCTATCAATAATATTTCTGCCCTTTTCCTTTAAAAATCAACTCAAATATCTTGTCTCTTTCTGCATTTGATATATACTTGCATGATTTCATAGCACAGATATTTCAGTAGTTTTCACAGTGTTCTTAAAATAATTATGTAGTTTGCTAATGTTTTATGCCTCACATTAGAATGTAAGTATCATGATATCAAATATCATATTTGATTTCTTAACCATTGTATTGCTATCGCCTAGAATAATATTTTGTCAATTTAAAGAATTCAATAAATATTTGTGAAATGATAACACAGCTATAAAAATTTTTTTGGCTTCGTAGTAGTAATTTCAGCTCTTTGTCAATTTCCCTTCTTACCAGGCTATATAATTGTCAAGACATCTGCACTTTCCTTGAACCGTCTATCCACCAATATTGTGTATACCAACTTTGCCAAAAAATACACATGTACAACCATATATAAATAAATAAAAATATGTATCAAGAGAGAATACTAAACGTGTGCTGCATACCCTTATTGGAAGAAGAAAGGTCAGATTACTGTGAAATGATAAGAAAAATTTAAATACAACCAGGACTAACCATTGAAAAACATACCCAGAATACATACTAAATCTATTTTCCAATTAGTAAGCTTATCCAGCCAACATTTCTAACTATCTGTATTACATTAATATGCTTGCTGAGTTAGGAAACTATGTGTGGGTTCTAGTAATAATTGCTTTAAAAGGTAAAAAAAATTGATAGCAATAAAAGTTATGGGTAGAGAAACGTAATAACATCACTAAGAAAGATTGCCTGTGCCATATACCATTTGGTGCTTTTCTTCCCAATCCTAGGATCAACTAATTAAAAAATCTAATTTCTAGCCTTTTTTTTTTTTTACAAAATGTACTAATGCTCCTTTTAATGGTGGAGCAATAGAGAAATACAAGGTTTCACTAGCTCGAACCAAAAAAAGATTTACCATATGCCCATTGACACTACCAAACAGCCTAATAATAGAAATGTATCCCAGGCTGCAAGGCTGCAGAAAATGTGCAAACAGGATGAAGATAGTTTCTTGCATTAAGCAGAGTAAGAGAGATAACCGTCAACCCAGCATAATGATTGTACTAATTTGGAGAAAATCCTTTCTTTCATCCTGGGTGACGGTTTCATCTTCTATATCTTTCAGTTGCATGGAAAATAAATTGAGTTTGCTTCCTCCATTTTTACATTTTCTTGTTAATACACATCTTGTTTCAGTAGACCATTCTACAAGATTATTGTGGAACTGCTGCAGACACTGCCTTGTGTGCTTGATAGTATATATAAATATATATAAGAATGAGTGGTCTCTATCTTTAGAGAGACTGAGAAATGATGAGAGGCTACTTCTAAGGAAAGAAAACCCTGAGGAACACCATACGCTGTCTGACATTTTGTCTCAGAAAGTCATGAGCATTAATCATTTTTATGAGTATTCTTTAAACTACTTTTGCACGCTTTTTTAAAAGTCCACTTTAATTTTTTAAAATGCTCAGTTTATAGAAAGTGCACATGAAAGTGAACAAATCTTAAATGGATGAACAAGTCTTTACAGTGTAAGCAGAAATGCAGAACAGTGCCAACTTTATTATGCTGCTGGTGGAAGTGTAAATTGATACAACTATTTTTGAAAACGATATGGTATTATCTGCTAACGTTTAATATGATACTATAACCCACAAATTCTACATACATGCTATTAAAAATGTGTATGTGAGTGAATCAAAAGACATGTACAAGAGGGGCCATGAGTATAGGTCAGCGGCACAGCACCTGCCTGGCAAATGCAAGGTCCTGAGTTCAATTCCCAGTACCAAAAAAAAAAAAAAGGCATGTACAAGAATGTTGAAAGCAGCGTTATTTTTAATAACCCCAAACTTGTAGTAAGCAGATGGATGGGTAAACAAATATTACTATATTCATCTGATGGGATACTATGTAGTAATGAAAACAAACTATGGCTATTTACAACAAGATGGATGAACTGCACAAATACAATGTTGAACAAAAGAAGCCAGACACAAAAAAATGCCTATAGTATGATTCCATTTATAAGAAATCCCCCAAAGGGAAACTTGGTTACCTTTGAGAAAGGGTAGAGGCTGGGACTGAGATGACAGAGAAACTGGACTCCTGGGGTATTAGCACTCTTTTGTGTCTTTGTCTGAAGTTGTAGTGACACATGCTAAATTTGAGAAAATTTGTTATAATTGGGAGGGAGTTATTTTTAGACTCCAATGAAAGTTCTAAACTTTGACTTTTTATAAAGAAAGATGTACTTATTCTACACTTTTAGAATGCTTGGCTAAGAAATAGATGTAACCAGTGGAAATTGGTCATGATTTATAAAAGAATATCCTTAAAGTTTCATTTAAACCCCCAATAATATTAGATATAAATGTTTGTGCTGCAAAGGGACTCTTCACTAAAATTTCTTCACAAACGATCATTAATTTGGGTATTAACTGCTTATGGCATAGCAACCAAAGATGTCCGCTAAAATATTTTTCAGTTGTCTGAAAGCAGTTGCTATATTACCTGCCTGCCCTGCTTACCCTACCTTCTGTAGGTAAAATGCCAGCACTTTCATTCTGTTTTTGTATTTCTATCACTTCTTATTTTCTCTTCCCCTGGGTCTTCTCACCTTTTCCACCATCTTTTTTTAGCCTCTTCCACATAATCTTTAGGTATCTAGTCTTATGTTATCTTCTAAGTATCTAAATCTTCCTGTTTTTCTGCCTCTCCTCATCATTACTTCTCCTACAAATCAAAATTTTCACTTCAGTGTAACTTTTCCCAAGAAAGTATTAACACTTCTCATGTTATTAAGGTAGTCCTCGGTAAGGTACAAAGGATTGGTGATTAGGTTTTCTAGAATAATGTTACTACTATGATGGTCAATAATTTAATACTAATATTATCTCTTCCAACTGTTGATTTAAGAAAAGATAAATTATAAACAAATACCTTATAGATTTCTGCATGGCCAGAATTTGTGATATGTAAGAAGTATAGAGCAGTATAGCAGAGTTCTTAGACTTGGACTATGCACACAGCTTGTCTTGATTGAGATTCCAGTTTTACTAATACATGACAGTGATAAGTGTTAATTATAGCTAATATAAGTATTATGGTGCAAAGAGAGTAGTAAATTACCCATCATCACTATTCTCTTGCTCTGTGACTACTCGGTAAGGCAGGTAAGGCAAGGATATACTGATTGGGGCTGGCATTTCTGATCTCTAGTTTTCTTTTCTTTTTTTTTTAAAGCAGAATATATTTATTGAGAGAAAGAAAGCTTCTATCTGACAGAGGGGTCCCAAGTGGGTTGCCCTGATCTCTAGTTTTCCAGACTGCTTATTTTCTGGCTATGTCTCATTTTCAGGAAAAGGGGCTGTCACTTCTGTATCTACTCACACGAAGAAGGCTTAGTACATAAAAGTACACAAATTCCTTTGAAAAGGCCAACTACCCATAGTGTGGGTATGTTTTTATACTTCCAGTCACTAATCAGTTGTCTTTTGCATGTTAAAGACACACGAGCTCCTAGATATTTGTGTTATTATTTCTCAGGTATTCAGGCCAAAGTGAAAGTACGGGTATTTGGAAAACAAACAGCTATGTAATGCAGCTACTCTGATGGAAGAGTTATAGTGTGGAACCACAGCTCTCTTTCCTATTTACTCCAGCGATTTGGAAGCAGGTACAGACTGGGCGGGTAAAGGAAGAGGCATGCAAAGGAACAGCAAATGCTTTGATGCTCTATAGATTTTCAGTCTTATCCACATAGCCATCTCTTTGCTGTTGTAAATCTTTCCCGTCAAGATAATTTGACAGTGGAATATCACAGCCAAATGTGTGTACCTCAGGAAAAAAATTTGTCTACTTAACAGGTACTGTTGCCCACAAACTTCCATGCTCCCTACTTTCACTTGTGCTTTCTTACTTTTTCTTTTTTAGTTTTTTGGTCTTTTATCCTTTTGGTAGAAATCAGGTTCTAAAACAAAACCATGATAGTAGTAACATTTCCTGATTAAAATTAACTATTGAATATTTGAGTAAAACCACACTCAATGCTACTAAATTATTTGGGAGTGGAACTAGGACATTTACCTTTGGCTATTTATTTTATTTGTTATTTATTTATTAGTTTGTTCATGTGCAATGCTATTAGGTGTATCTAATCTAGAGATCAGAGAGTATTTCTGGTGGAATTATGACCCCTAGAGAAAATTTTTGAAGAAAATCAATTTAGAGAGAAGGTTTTGTATTATCCTAATGAAATCTACTTGCATCATTTTCTACTGCCACAAATTAATTAGCTTTATTAATTTAGATTGGAATTATCTATGTCATGCAAAAAACCAGTATCATATTTCTAATGCATTCCCATTGCAGGAATCAATTTTTCCTCTGTCAGAATTCCCACCATTGAATTCCACATTTGGGAAATATGTATGGCTGCCCTGTTTGCCATTCAAAAGGAATTTTTCTATCACAATTTTATACCATGAACTAAATTGTGATAATGGTTTCTGAGAAATTTACTATAAATTTACTATCAAGAATAATAAAAACAGCCGGGCGTGGTGGCTCACGCCTGTAATCCCAGCACTTGGGAGGCTGAGATAGGCGGATCATTGTGAGTTTGAGACCAGCCTGGGCTACAAAGTGAGCTCAAGGCCAGCCTGAACTGCATAGTGAGACCCTGTCTCAAAAATACCAGGGCTGGGGATCTAGCTTAGCGATCTAAGCACCTGCCTGGCAAGTGCAAGTTTGTCCGTTCAATCTCCGGTGCCGCAAAAGAAAAAAAAAGAATAATAAAAACAAACATCTTTTTATACTTCACACATCTTATTCTATCTAAGTGAAAGAATTTGCAAACATTTCATCTTTGAAGGTATAAATATGATACTAAAGTGATTTTCTTGCCAGGCATGGTAGCACGGGCCTGTAATCCCAGCATGTGGGAAGATGAGGCAGGAGGGTCAGTCCGAGTTCAAGGCCAGCCTGGGCTACATAGCAAGACCTTGTCTCAAAAAAAAAAAAAAAAAGATGATTTCCTTCCAAAGTTAATTTCAGGTTACAGTTAATTCAAATAGTGTCATTTTAATGTTAAGGAAAGGACAAATAAAATTAGTGTCAGAAGTTATGAGCCTGAGCAATGAGTGTGCAAACTCATAGCCTTATTAATAATGTTGTTATTGCTGTTTTGATGTGAATTGAGATGACTATGGTTTAAGAAAGCATTGTGTTTCAAAATTAAGCATAGAAATCTGCAGCTGCATGGTATTAACAAACAGTACATTTGGTGAACAAAAGAGGAAAAGTTGAGCTTTGAAGCTGACTCGCTTCTTAATTCAAATCTTAATGCATGTTACATTCTCATTTCACTGCCGTGAGCCTGCTATCCATTTCCACGTGCTTAAAACAACCTTGATAGCCATATCAGCCTCTTTTTTGAATTTTTTCTCCCACCAATGAGTATTTATACTTGGTTTGGTGATTCGTATGATTTTATAATATGTTATATAAGGTTCCACTGCCCTACAGTAAAATAAAACCCT
The DNA here is from genome assembly GCA_004365215.1 of Cuniculus paca. Lineage (NCBI taxonomy): Eukaryota > Metazoa > Chordata > Mammalia > Rodentia > Cuniculidae > Cuniculus > Cuniculus paca. The sequence continues at coordinate 996 of RJWT010029282.1, read as the reverse complement.
GCATTTATTTTAATTTACACTTAAGAGACTTTTGTTCATATAATGTTTGCTTTTTCCATAAATATTTTCAATTAATTTTTGCCATATTACTTGATAAGGAAAAATTAAATTTGTCCCAACTCCTCTCATATCCTTCTTCATTTATTCAATGAGTTTTTATTAAACATGTATGCAGAACTGAAAAAGTGTTCTGGAAAGAAACAGTACATTTGGTGAACAAAAGAGGAAAAGATTCTGCCCTCTTGCTACTTTCTGTTTAGTAAGGGAGCCATGCGATAAAGAAATGAGTGAATGATTTCAGTTAGTGATTAGTGCTTTGAAGAAAATAAACTAGGAGATGATGTTAGAGCATAATTGGGCTGGGAGAAGAGAGTTTTCAGAAAAACTCTTCCAGGTAAGACAATCAGAAAATTCCTCTCTGAGGAGACTGTGCAGGATCAGAAATCTGGTTACTATATATGAATTATACCTCTATATACTGTATTTGACATTTTAAAAAGGCAATATGTAGCAATTGCCAAATGACTAGTTCATGCAAATTCTGCAGTTTTTATAAGGTTGGCATCACAAAATAGATAAAATTGTAATGACTTTTCAAGGAGAGATTAAAGATAGACATGCTTTTAAAATAAATAAATAAATAAGCAACGACAAAGAACTGAAGGGAAAGGAAACAACAGCCCAGGCATGAATGCACGCAAAGCAGAGGATGAGTGAGTTGGAAGCCTAGTGGTATCCTTAGACTAAAGGCAAAGATTTATAAGGTCTTTCTGGGAGATTCAGATGGAAGTATAGAAAAAGGAGAGTGGTTTTTAACCACTGGGCATCAAATGAAACATTCAGATTTTTTAATAGAAAGTATGTTGCACAAATGAACCAGGGCCTGGGGTAGGAAGAAAGGAGAGGGTTTCTTGGGAGTAGGATAGCATCTTTTTGCAACAGTCCTGCCTTGAGAAGATGAAGATTAATTTAGAATGGAGACAGACCAAAAAAAAA
>RJWT010029281.1:0-14981 GCA_004365215.1 Cuniculus paca | reverse complement strand
GTTTCCTATTATTTATCTTTCGCTTTGTTCTTTGATTATTAACACTGGCATGTTCAGCATGGAATTGCTGCTCCAAACAGAGCCAGGCGCAGGCAGTCCTGGAGCAGCAGGAAAGCTGCCGCGCTCATTCCCGCACGAGGTCCCCGCGGGGGTCCCTTCGTGACGTCACAGAGCCCCGGGAACGAGGCGTGGAGACGGCTCGGAGGCGACGTCTCCTCTCGGAGAGGACGACTCGGGGTCTTTCCGTGCAGCCTTGGTCCTCGGTGCCGCAGGCAGCATCTTCCCAGAGCCCGGTCCCCCGGAGCGCCACCTGCGAAAGCCGACGCCTGGGACGCCGACCTCTCGCCGGTTAGGGACTTGCCGTCGTGAGCCCTTCTGAGAGCCGAGCGCGGAGAGCGGCCGCTCCTGCTTCCTCCCGTCGGCGCCGCGGGAGCCCCAGGTCCTCGGAGCCGACCCGGCCGGGCTGGGGCCCGGGGCGGGGCGTGCGCGGCGCCGCGGGCTGCGCCCTGCCGCGGGCGGGGGGACGGAGGCGGCGGCGGCGGCGGGAGAGCGGCGCGGGGATTGGCTGCGGCGGCGGAGACGTCAGGCCCCCGCGGCCCGAGCGGCCGCCGGCTCGGCGCGGCGCAGTCGGCTCGAGTGCTCCCGGTGAGGAGGAGGTGTTCTCAGCCGTGCCGCCCTCCGCCGCCGTCGCCGGGCTGCGCCGCTACCGCCGGGACGCTCCTCCGCGCACCTTGTCGCCCGCACGCCCACCATGACGAAGAGCGAGAAGAAGTCTCTGAACGAGAGCCTGGCCCAGTGGAAGCTCTTCTTGTACAATCCGACCACCCGAGAGTTCCTGGGGCGCACCGCCAAGAGCTGGGGTGAGCGGGCGGGCGGCGGGCGGGCGGCGGGCGGGCCCCTCGCGCTCTCCTCAGGCGCGGGCGGAGGCCGGGCGCGGCCCCATTCATTGCTCGCGGCTCCTCCGAGGCGCGGCGCCCACCGCCAGCCCCGGCCGGGCCGCGCCGCTCTTCCTCCGCCCCGGCCGGTGCACGTGCGCCCGGGCCGGAAGCCGGGTTCGCGTCGCGCCGAGCCGGGCCGGGCCGGGCCGGGCCCCGGGCGGCCTTCTTTGTACGGAGCGCGCCCGCCGCGGAGGCCTGGCCCAGGCGCCCGCGGGGAGGAAATTTCCACTCCCGCCGCTGTCTTGTGACTCGTCCACGCCGCCTCCCCGGAGAGCGCGAGCGATTGTCGCGAGTGTATGTGGGTCGCATGGACGAGTGGCGGGCGGTGAAACAGAAGCACATTGTGTAGGGAAGTGCACTTGGACTCGGGGAAAGGCCCCCAACCAGGTGGTTCCTCCTCCTCCTCTCCTAATGGCAGGGGGTCTTCCAGATTTGCTTGTTTAGGGGAAAAGTAAATCCTGAGCAGCACCCCCACACCCGCAAAACATGGGAACGATGGTTCTGTGCTAGCAGCCTGTTTCTGCATGAACTCTTTGTTTTAAAAGAAATATTTAATGCAGTTACTACTGTTGTAGTGATGTTTTAGGGTGTCTTTTTTTTTGTCCGAAAAATTATATTACAATATGAGGATGGACAAGTGTTTTTTGTTTCGTTTTTACTTTTACTCTTAAATAAACTTTTTTTTTTTTATCCTCTGGAAAAAATTTTTTTGGTGAATCTTGACTTTTTTTTAATAAGTGGGAATAAATGTCCCGAGTTGAGAACGATTGGTTCACGACATTTTAAAGAGAGGCATAAAGAAAATAAATGAGCTATGACTCAGAAAATAAACTTGCTGTTGAGTGAAATGAGCTCCTCCAGGCTGCAAAGGCGACTTGAACTCCCATCACAAGCAGAAAGGGACCGTGGAGGTTTTTTACCCCAACCTCAAGTTCAGAGATGAGGAAAATGAGACCCAGAGAGGCTGTGATTTTGCTTGTGTAAAATTACATATTCCACATAACCAAGAAAAAAACCCAGTTCTCCTTTAATCCTAGTCCAGCGGTTGTATTATTTTACAGATGCCTTGCCTAACTGCATGGTAATCACTTACAATTTTTATTTAAATTGCTGTCTTCTTTTGGGAACACACTAGTGTGATGAAGGAATACATCCTGCATCCAGAGTTGGATAAAAAATAATGGTGAGCACTTCTAAGTGGTTTTTTTTTTTTTTTTTTTGAGACAGTGTCTCGCTTGGTAGCTCAGGCTGGTCTTGAACTCAGTATGTGGCCCAGGCTGACCTTGAGCCACCCCCCTGCCTCAGTCTTCCAAATTGCTGAAACTACAGGCAAGCACCACCATGCCTGGCTCGTAAGATTTCATTGTTTCTAAAGAGTATTATTTAAGAAATTTTTGAGTGGTGGAGAGAATAATTTTTATAGGTTACTTACATCCTTTCTCAGTGCCATTGTGTTTCTAGCACTGAGTAGCTTCATTTTGTTAGAATGACCTTACTACAGATGGTACTCTTTATTTAACTTTTATGTTATATGATCTTGGAGTAGACATTTCATTGGGGATATGCATTTAAATAGGTAACATGTTTAAATTATCAAAGTGGAAGGGTAGTAGCAGTACATACCAGTTAAGTTGGGATTAATTTTAGAAGGATTAAGGCAAGATCTTTCTTCAGAATCAGTATTCCTTTCAACAAATAGTGAATCTCTGTTTATTTTTACTAATGGTAAGCCAGCATGAAATGGTATGAATAGGTGAAAATTACTTATACTCCTGCCCCAATGTGCACGTGTATCTCTAAGGATATGCAGGTGAGTGGTGAAAGGGAGCTGAAGTGCATCATCCCTCGAGCAGGGCTGGACTTGCCTGGAGAAGGGATCAAGTGCTAATTCTCACAGAGGTTCCAAATGAGTTTGGGAACTGTGTGCCTGCGGGCTACCTGCCAGGGGAGGTGCCCTTTAATTCCCACTGAGGTCCTGTGTGGACCAGCTGCCTGATTTCCTCACGAAGCTTCTGGTATATATCTTTCCTGAGATGGTGTAACATTAATTTTTTTTGAACCAAAAGACCTCATATACATTATACTCTGAGTATACTGCGAGTCTCTTTTTCATGTTAGTGTAGATCTGTATTAGCATTTTTATTGATCTTTTAAAAACTCACAGGTATCACATTCGATTGTTAGATGTGCTGTGATTTTTTTCTTTCATTATTGTATGTACTCTGTTTCCTTCCCCCTGGCATGTACATTTTTGAACATTTATTTCCTTGGGATGTTTGTGCTGGTGGAATTTCCAGACCATTCTTGTTTGTTCGTTTATTATTTTTGTTGTTTGTCTATTTTGGGTTTTTGAGACAGTGTTACTATGCAATTCAGGCTGGCCTTGAACTCACTATGTAGTCCAGGCTGACTTCGAACTCAGAGCAATCCTCCTGCCTTAGTCTCCCGAGTGATGGGATAACAGGTGTGCACCACCATGCCCAACTTCTTATGTACCTTTTTTATTTTGAGACACTTGTCGTAATGCCTTCCCGGAAGTTACTGTCAAATTACACTCCCACCAGCAAGTGTATTTAGTTATGTGTTATGCCTTCACCAAACCTGACGCTATTCTGTCTGTCTGTCTGTCTCGCTGTCTTTTTCTGACCTTGAACTCATGGTCTAATCTAGGCTGGCCTCAAGCTCCAGGTGTTCCTCTTGCCTCAGCCTCCCAAGTGCTAGGATTACAGGCATGTACCACCATACTTGGTTTACTCTTACCTATTTTGATGCTTTTAAAAACTTAGATTTGGGGTCGGGGTAGGACCCTTTATCATTTGTGTAGACTTTTTTTGTTCTTTTGGCTCTTAAAAATCATAAATTTAGGGGTGTGGGATATAGCTCAGTGGCACAGCACCTGCCTGGCAGGCCAGAGGTTGTCTGTCTGATCCCGGGTACGTATACACACACACACACACACACACACACAAATCATAAATTTAATATAGATGATAGGAGAAAAAAAATCTAATTTTTTTTTAACCTTGTAAAGTTGCTGGGCCTGCTGTTGTATGGAGAAAAGTTCTAATCCTAGGATCTTATAAAGACATTCGTTCATGATGTTTCCTGGTTTTAGTTTTTACATTTACATCTGTACACTTAAATGTATATTTGTTCTATTTTGATCTGAGTTGTTGTCTTGAGTGCATTAGATACATTAAAAAGCACACATATTTAAGAAGAGGGTGTATTAATAGCAGTACATCTTTTACTGTAATGTTTTATTTAAACATTTAAAAATTTTAAAAATGATTTTACTGTAAACATTTTGGATCAAAGTATTGCATGGTCACATCACCTTATTGAAAACAGCTGTATAAAGCTTCTGAGCAGCAACCCCTTATATATTTGGCTAATATCTTACACTTGGTTACGTTAGTTTCAGGATGGTTGCATACACATAAGTTACCTCATTTGATTTCCACAAAGCCTCCTAAAGCAAGTGCATGATCAGAGTATAGTTAGAACTATTTCTCAAGCTGAGCAGTAAGTACACATCAGGAATAAATAATTGGTATTTATAACAACTCAGGACAAGTGGCTGATACTATATTAAGTACAGTTAGAGTCAAAGTAGTGAAAAATGGTTAGATGATCTTTTAGTATTACTTAGGATAGATAGTGAGCCATGTGTTGCGGTTAACATTTTAAACAATGTATGTAATAGTAAAAAAATAAGGTTTTCTGCCTATTGTTTATTCTAAGGAAAAGTGTTTATTTCCTGAAATGTTTGTATATTTTGCATATGCAGGTACCTTGATGTAAGATACATTGCTTCCCGTGACTCACAGTCAGAAAGGCTGGAATACCATTAATCTAGCCCAGTGCCCTCTTGAGCCACACCATAAGAAATGCACTTACATCAGGGTAGCTGTATACTCAGCATAGGTAAGAAGATTGAAAGTATGGATCTTCTGATCTGATTTGCCAATATTCTCTGAGTTACTGACAGAATCTTTGGGCCTTCAGACTCTTAAGCTTTTTTTCCCACCTGGAAACAGGGTCTCACTAGGTATTCCAGACTGGCCTTGAGCTCACTATGACCTCCATCTCAGTGATCCTCTTGCCTCAGGCTCCTGAGTGCTGGGATCAGAGCCACCACACCTGGCTTTTTTTTTTTTAAGTGCGTCATAATGTATTTTAAAGACATCTGCTCTTCGAGTTTTTTAGAGTTCATTATATTAAGGTTGTCTGTTGACATTAACTTAGAACTTGAGTTAGAGATTTCCAAGCATAGTCAGGATTCTGGGCCAAAACTGTTAGCCACCTATATTTCGTTCATGTGCCTTTTCTTTTATTATAGGTCCATGAAGTGCCATATTCTCATTCAGCTGCTCCTATGCTGGGTCATGCCTCAGTAAACGTTCTGCTCTGGAGATCTGACTCCATCCCATCTTGAGTGTCTTAACTATAGGGGAGAAGGCAAGTGTGTTTATTTCCCCAGTATCACATAGTATTTTTTTGGTTTGTTTTGGGTTTTTGGTTTTTTGGTGGTTTTTATAGTACTGGAAATTGAACCCAGGGTTTCACACATGCTAGGCAAGTGCTCTACCACTGAGCTACATCCCCGTCCCTTTATTTGTGAGACAGGTTCTGGCTGAGTTGCCCAAGCCAGCCTTAAACTTATGATCCCCCTGCCTCAATGTCCTGAACAGCTGGAATTACAGGCATGTGACACTATGCCTGGCTGTCACAGAGTATTATAAGATGGTGGTCTTAGTCCTGTGACTGTGACACTGATGAAACTTCACAAGAGTGTGCACCTTTGGGAAAGTAACAGAACTTGCCTTACTTTGTGTGTAGGTTGTGCAGTAAATGCAGGCCAGTGGTGGGTGTGGCAACACAGACCAGGGTGAATACTGAGCCATCACCCAGCAGGAGCAAGACAGCACTTCCTGGATTATCTAGGAAGTAGTTTCGTAGTACAAGGTAGGGAAGGGGTAAGTTTAATGTGTTGTGTGACAGGTGTCACTGAAATTATGGTAGTATGTATTTTAGTAGTGTTAAACAGCACTAACTCACCCCACTCAAGGTACTTTGATGTTTTATTTAGTCTTTTTGTGGTACTGGGAATTGAACTTGGGGCCTTCTCACTGAGCTATATCAAGCCCTTTTTATTTAATTATTTATTTTAATTTTTTTTGCAGCACCAGGGATTGAACTCATGACCTCACACTTGCCAGGCAGGTGCTACGCCACTGAGCTAAATCCCCAGCTTTTGTCTTTTTGAGGCAGGGTCTCACTATGCCATTCAGGCTGGCCTTGAGCTCACTTTGTAGCCCAGACTGGTCTTGAACTCACAATGATCCTCCTGTCTCAGCCTCCTAAGTGCTGGGATTACAGGCATGTACCACCAGGCTAGGCCCTTTGTAAAATTTTATTTTATTTGTTTATTTTGCGGTACGAGGGATCGAACTCATGACCTTGTACTTGCCAGGCAGGTGCTTAGGCCACTGAGCTAAATCCCCAGCCCTTTTTAAAATTTTGAGACAGGCTCTCCAAGTTACCTATGCTGGGATCAAACTTGCCACACCTCCTGCCTCAGCCTCCCATAGTGCTGGGATTACAGATGTGCATGGGTTTTTTTTTAAATTGACTTTTGAATTTATAGCAGTAGAATTAAACTAATACTAAAATGAGTTTTTAAAAAGCCTTCTGTATATAGTAACAACTTTTCCATGATTTACCATGTTTGGTTAAGGACCATTTTGCACTGATCATATAAATAGGAAAGCATTTAATTCTGAAAGATAAATTTATTATTTTCTAATTATATATTCCTTATATTGATTTTGAAGTAAAATTACCTATAATCTATAATCGTGTAGTATAAGCATTGTTAACATTTTTAGTCTTTAGGTAAATAAAATTTTAAGGCATGTATAAAGTTTTTAAGTATACAGCTGGTTTTATCACAATGTTTGAGGAAGGTGGTGGTTTTTTTGTTTTTGTTTTTGTTTTGTGGCACCAAGGATCGAACTCATGACCTCGTGCTTGCCAGGCAGGCACTTAAGCCACTGAGCTAAATCCCCAGCCCTTGTCTTTTTGAGACAGGGTCTCCCTATGCCATTCAGGCTGGCCTTGAGCTCACTTTGTAGCCCAGGCTGGTCTCAAACTCACAATGATCCTCCTGTCTCAGCCTCCCAAGTGCTGGAATTACAGGCGTGTGCCACAAGGCCAGGCTAGGAGGATGGTTTTTAATCCTCTACCTTTTTCTTAGAGGCCAATGTGTTGGGTGTATCCTTAGCTCTCTTCTTCACCTTTGTGGTGACTTTCCACACTTCCTGCTTGAAGTTACTATTCTAGCAGCTTGAGTTACTGTGCAGGGACTCCCAAATCTATGCGGATGATTTTTTATTACTGTTACCAGTTGCCTATCAACAGTCTTCAGTTGAATGTTTCTTAGGTACTGCTTCTTGTCCTTAGTTGCCCTCAAGGGCTTTGTAGCAAGACATGCAAACTTGCCAGGCAAGTTGGTGCATGCTGGCCCAGCACTCAGGAGACTGAGGCAGGATTGCTGTGAGTTTGAGACCAATCTGGGCTACAAAGTGAGTTCAAGGCTAGCCCGAACTGCATAGTGAGACCCTGTCTCAGACAAAAAAAGGGCCTGGGATTTAGCTTAACAGTGTCAGTGCCTGCCTGGCAAGTGTGAGGTCATGGGTTTGATCCCCAGTACCAAAAAACAAAAACAAAAACAAAAAAAAACATGCAAACTCTTTATAATCTCGTTGGTTTGCAAGGCATGATGCACATGCCTGTAATTACAGAACTTGGGAGGCTGAGGCAGTTGCATCACTGCAAGTCTGAGGCCACCTAGGCTACATAGAGAGTTCAAGGCCAGCCTGAACTACATAGTGAGACCCTGTCTCAAAACAGAAAAAGTCATTGACTTATTTTTGTCCTGTCACCTGTCTCTGTCATTCCATGTAATTCTTTTTTTCCTACCCCTTTTGGTCCTCTCTCTTTGAGTACTCTACCTTGGGCTAGCTAGTTAGATGTCACCTTTGATAACCTAATCCGTTGGAAACATTTTTGAATTCCTCTTTGCCTTATGACTAGGTGAAGGGTTCCTATGTATCCCGTAACACCTTTTCCTGTTAGGGCCTTGTATGTTATTGTAACTGCCAATTTACTATACTGTAATCTGCTTCTGGTGTGTTTCCTTTTGTTTTGTGTTGTGTTATGTTTTTCCTCTGTTGGGCATTGAACCCTGCCACTGAACTATACCCTCAGGCCTGCTACTAACTTTGTTAAATGTTTTACTCATCTTTGATTTTGTAACAAACTGGTCTCAAACTTGCAATGATCCTCCTGCCTCAGCCTCCTGAGTGCTGGGATTACAGGCATGCACTACCATGCCTAGCCTTACAATATTGCTTTTAATATTCTCAGGGTTTGATAGTGTTAGTGTAACATATAATCATTCTACCAATGTTTGGATGTTTTCTACTTTTTTTTTTTTTTTTTTTTTTTTGCTACATGCTGATAGGTTTTCATAGAAGTTCACTGTTAAAAGAAACTTAGAGCTGGGAGTCTATCTCAGCAGTAGAGTGCTTGTCTAGCATGTGTGGGGCCTTGGATTTGGTCACCAGCACAGGAGTGGGGGTGATGAGGGTATTAGAGGTTATTCCACTTAACTCATTATAGAGAGACTCAGCTGAATTGGTGGCATGTCTGGATTGTGCATCTGTTTTAAGACTAAAAGAACCAGCGTTATTATTCAAGTCTGCTGCCTGCTTTTTTGCTTTTTTCAGCATCTTTTCTGAAAACTTTGTAGTCTTTTTCCCCACCTTAAGTTACCCGCTGTCAAAATTCAATGAGGGTTTATCTATGAATGTCTTTCTCTGCACTACAGGGTAATGTAACTAACAATTCTGAAAAGATTCTTTAATAGCTTCTCACATGCCTGTTGAAACTTTTGTTTCATAGGTAAAGTCATAGGTAGAGCTACCTGTTATTTGTGACTTCCTCTTTGTACTTTGCTGATGACATGGAGGGTACAACTTTGGAACTGACCTTCCTCTAAGAGATGGACTGCATTTTTTGTGACTTTTTTTTTTTAGCTAGTTTTCAGTAGCCCATAAAAAGTGACACAACAGTTTTGTCCCAACTCTACATCTCTAACCATTCCTTTCCTAGTCTCTTCCTTCTCTTGTTTGTTAATGTATATTTTTCAGGTGCTATCTTTGACCTTATCTTGTCCATCTTCTTTCCTGGCAATCTCAACACAGTTATAAAGATCATTCGCAACTTTCACTTCTTGGCTGACATCTCAGGTTCTAAGCCCCTGTACTTGCTTCCTGCATACCCACAATCTTGAGAGAACGAGGCTTACAGGGCTTCGCTAATTCTATAACTCCATTACCATAAATATCATGAGGTAAACAGAGCTTCGTGGAAGTTCTTCATGAATGTTCCTGTATTTCCAATTTGTAAGTTTCACCATCCTTTCCTAGGTTTGGATTCTAACCCTGGCCATACTATGCCAATTCTGTCTCCGTAACATCTCTTCAGTGTGTGTGGCCTATGTCTTAGTTACTTTTTTCTTGTTGCTGAGACAAACATCTGATGTCCAAAGTGAAGCAAGGAAAGGTTTTTTTAGCTTACAGTTTTAGTGGATTTTAGTCCATAATCAGTTGACTCCAAGGCAGGTGGCATGGCACTGGGGCAAAACTTTAAGGCAGCAGCCAGAGCAAAAGGGGGCAGCCGTTCATGGCGGCTGCAAGCGGCAAGGGCGAACTGCACCAGAGAGGAAAACACGCCCCCATTCCAACCTTACGTTGTATGTCACCTCCACCCCTGGGCGGGTGCAGAACTCACAACGCCAATCCCAGAGCTAGACAACCAGTCAATCATAAATGTTAGATTTGGCCGCTTCCATGACTACGTGAGGCTTGGGAGGGCCATGTATATACAAACGGTAACAGCCTATTTACCATCCTCCCTCCCCCCCATCTTGTGAAAGTATACAAAGAACACCTAGGATGCTAGTTTTTTCTAGCTTCATCTAGCCACTGTTTCAAATACATATTCCTAGCACTCACATGTACCCTGCCCGCATTTTACCAGCATCAGGTAGTGCCTTTTCTTATAAATGCTTTGATTAAAAAACTTATAACACCAGATGAAGATCTTTTGTAATTTTTTAAAAGTTGTTCCAAATACAAATAGGTAATTGGCTTTCTAACTTTCATTTAGTGCTTAAAAAAAAAAAGCATAATTCATATTAATGACTCTGAGAAGGTAGGCGCTCAGACTCCTCATGTAGCCCCAGAAAGATCTAGACATTTGCTTGGAATCATAAACTAATATAATCTCACTGCTCTCATTATTTCTAAGGCTGCAGCTGCTCACCAAACTCCAGATCATGTTTGAATCCCCATTGCTCTCAGAAAGTTTAAAATTCACATACATTGGCATTCCAGTAACACCTAAATCTTTATTTCCTTGATTATTTGCTGCATGCATGCTTTGTGCGTACATATTCTGCTAATTGAACATTCTTGGTAGAACTTACATCTATGTTTTATTTCTCTATAGCACTGCACCTATAGTATCTCTTTTTTTCTTCCTTTTTTCTTTTTTTTTTTTTTTTTTTTTTTTTTTTTTTTTTTTTTTGTCTTTTTGAGATGGGGTCTCACTGTGCAGTTCAGGCTGGTCTTGAACTCACTTTGTAGCCCAGGCTGACCTCAAACTCACAAGAATCCTTTTGCCTCAGCCTGCCAAGTGCTCGTATTATAGGCATGTGCCACCACACCCAGCACCACACCTATAGTATCTCTTTTTTTCTTTCTTCCTTTTTTTTTTGATGAACAAATTGTCAGCTAATTAATTTCAGCTTGCAATTCATCTAGTCACTACTTAAGTTGAAAATACTGTGAGTTACTGGCTTAACTCCACAATGAAAGTTTTATCTATGGATATCATAAAGGAAGGCACAATTCCATCATTCAGATCACTGTGACTCAGTTCCATTAAATTTGCTTCATTTTGAAGTTTCCAGATGGAACATTGTAGGAAAAGTGTGCATATATATTTTTACTTGATACATCATAGAAAACTACTAATAACGCACTGAGATGATGAGCAGAGTGGGACTCAAAATATAGGCTCTCATTCTGGCTCCACATCTATGCTTAGATAGCTCACTTAAAGTCAGCCTTAGTTTCCTCCATAAGAGGAAAGTTGTATGTAGTTTCAGGTCTCACTTTGGAATTAAAAACAAAACCTGTATAAATGATTTAGAATAGGAGCCAGCAAACTTTAAAGGCCCAGATAAGTATTTCATGTTTTACTGGCCACGTGTGCCTGTTACAGTTTCTTAACTCTGCTATTCAAAGTGGCAATAGATGATATTAGCTGCCTTGCAGTATTTGATTTACGAAAATGAACACCAGCCCAGCACCCCACTATTCAGGAGAATGAGGCAGAAAGATTGTGGCAAGTTTGAGGCCAGCCTGAACTACATAGCAAGACCTTGTCTCAAAAAACAAAAATGAACAGGCACAGTTTGCTTTAGAAATTAAAATTAGAAGTTAGTTTAGGCTGACTCAAGAAATCATAACTGGTCTTGATGGGGTATGGACTCTTGACTGTTACTTACACATAACAGAAATAGCATCATTCTGTGAAATTTCACAAATACAGAAGGGAATAACCAGTCAATCCACTGTTGTCCTCAGCTTCATCCCTGAGTAACCTCTGCTGACTGTGTCCTTGGACTACATAATGAGTTCAAGGCCAGCCTAAACTACATGGCAAGACCCTGTCTCAAAATAAACAGAAACAAAAATAAAATAAAATAAAATAAACAGAAACACTCATAGTACAAAACTGGGGATGTTGCTCAATGGTAGAATGCTTAAGGTGCTGGGCAAAAAACAAAATGCACTTAATATATGATATATCTACTTTGGAAAGAACTCTTGGCAGTTTTGTTTGTTTTAATTTAAGCAAGTATAAGCTAGGTGTAATGGCACACACTTGTAATCGCAGGGTTCTGGGAGGCTGAGGTAGAGGTTGGCAGCCTAACTTGGGCAATTTGGTAATTTAGCCAGACCTTGTCTCTAAAAGGGGCAAGAAAGGTGCTAGGAATGTGGTTCTGTGAGAAGGCCCTGGGTTCAAATCACCAGTACTGTGAAACAAACTGGCGAGGTATGTCACACCTATAATCCCAGCACTCTGGAGACTGAGATGGAAGGATTGCTGCAAGTTTGAGGCTAGCCTGAACCACATAGCAAGAACCTGTCTCCAAAAAAGAATAAAAAAGTTACATCTAACCACTGAGCCAGCAGTTCTCTAGGTGTTTACCCAAGAGAAATGAAAACATATATCCACAGAAATAGACACTTGTACAAGAATGCTCACAGTAAAAAAAGAAAGAAAAGAAAAGAATGCTCACAGTAGCTCTGTTCACAAGCGCTGCAAACTGGAAACAGCCCAGGTTTCCATCAGCAGGAGCTTAAGTGGATAAACACTGTATGTCTACACAATGGAATACTACTCAACAGTAAACAGAAGTGAACTGTTTGGCTTCCTGTTTTCTCTAGTTTAGTTTGGTTTGAGGATTGAACCCAGGGCCTTTCTGCTGAGCTAGAGGGCCTGCTCGTTTTTTTTTTTTAATGTGTTGTTTTGATACAATGTCTTAATAAATTGCCCAGGATGAGCTTGAGCTTGAGGTCCTAGTGCCTCGACCTCCTGGACTGCTAGGCTTTTAGGCATGTGTCACCATACCTTGGTTTTGAAAATTTTAAAAACCATTTTCTATATTTGTATTTATGGTCAGTGTCTAATTATTTTGATTTTAGAGATTGTGGCCTTGTTTTTGTGTTTTCCTTTTCATGGTACAGGGGCTAGAACCCAGGGGAGCTTTACCATTGAGCTGTATTCCACCCCGCCTTTTTTAAAAAACACTGTACTTTGAGACAGACTCTCACTAAATTGTCTGTGCAGAGCATGGAGTTATCCTTCTGCCTTCAGCTTCTTTAAGTGCTGGGATCACACACTATCATTGGATTGGGCGGGAGAGTTTTTTTTTTAATGTTTTAAATTTATTAGCTGGGCGTGGTGGTGCCCAGCACTCAGGAGGCTGAGACAGGAGGATCCTTGTGAGTTCAAGACCAGCCTGGGCTACAAAGTGAGCTCAAGGCCAGCTTAAATGGCATAGTAAGACCCTGTGTCAAAAAAGACAAGGGCCAGGGATTTAGCTCAGTGGCTTAAGCGCCTGCCTGGCGAGCGCGAGGTTGCGAGTTTGATCCCTGGTGCCACAAAAAAAAAAATGTTTTATTGGGGGGTGAACCCACATGTTAAGTAGGTATTCTACCAATGAACTATACCCCAATCCTATTTTTTGTAAATTTTAAGTCATGTTCACATTTAGGAGTGGTGTTGTAAGTTTGTATGAGTATATTTTCTGACTGGAGGTATTGTTTAGTGATAGAGTACTTGCTTAGCGTGCGTGAGGCCCTGTTTATTATATATATATATATATATACAATTTTTTTTCTGGTGACGACAAAGTTCTATATGTATTAGATAACAGTTATGTTTTAAAAGCACTGTTCATTTTTTTTTGTACCAGGAATCGAACTCAGGACATTGCATTTGCCAGGCAGGCGCTTATGCCGATGAGCTATATCCCCAGCCCCTTACTGTAGATTTTCATAGATACTCGTTGTTTGTATTTCTGGGAAAGATAGGTAAAAATCTATGGTCATGATTGTAGGGTTGTGTATATATGTGTACTTATAGCAGAATGTGCTGTATATTGATAAGGATTTTACTTTTTGTTGATATAAAATATCTTTTGCTATTAATATTTCCCTTGCCGTTAATACTTTTGCCTTGAATTCTACTTTGCTTATAGTAATGTCACATTTATTTTCCAGTTTATTTTTGTGTTTTAATTTTAGGTAATCTGTTTTTTTGTTTTGCTTTGTTTTGTTTTTGAGACAGGGTCTCACTATGCAGTTGGAGCTGGCCTTGAACTCACTTTGTAGCCCAGGCTGGTCTCAAACTCGCAATGATCCTCCTGCCTCAGCCTCCTGAGTGCTGGAATTACAGGCATGTGCCACCATGCCCGGCTTTAGGTATCTTTATTTTATTTTATTTTATTTTATTTTATTTTTATTTTTGTCTTTTTGAGACAGACTCTCACTATGCAGTTCAGACTAGCCTTGAGCTCACTTTATAGCCAGGCTGGTCTCAAACTCACAACAATCCTCCTGCCTCAGCTTCCCAAGTGATAGGATTACAAACGGGCACCACCACAACTGACTAGGTATCTTTCTATAAACAACATTTTGTGGATTTTTTTAACCTTCTTTGAAAACGTCAAATACTAAATTTGGCTGCTTTTAAATTATTCTTGTCATGTACTTGAGATTTTAATTCCAGATGGTTACTTAATATAAGAAAATTAGGAATTTTAATGTATAAAGTACAAACTACAGGCCAGGGATTTAGCTCAGCAGCAGCTCAAGCACTTGCCTGGTAAGTGTGAGGTTGTGACTTCGATCCCTGGTGCCAGGGTAAAAAAACACAAATTACTATTACCATAGGAAGTTGACTTTTGGTGTGGTGTGTGGGTTACCAAGGGCACAAGGAACCTCTTGGAGGTGATAGAAATGTTCTTTATTGTAGTGGTGATTTCACAGGTTATGTAGTAGTTTCCTGTATAATAAAATTATTAGAATCCTAAATACAGCTCAGGTTTTCTAGCTACTGATACAACCTGAGTGGGCAGTAGGAGCTTCCCAGGTTGGTAACTGGTGGCCAGGACACCTCTGCGATGGGGTATTCTGAGCTTTGATCTTGTTCTGGTCCTCGCCACGTTGAGCCATACACCAGTTGGGGTTGAAACACTAGCAGGACAGGGCCCACTTCTCCTTTTTTTGGATGACACAGGGTAAGCCTTGGCCAGATTTCTTGTTTGCTTGGTTTCTTTTAAAAGTTCATGTATATCACCAAATGAATTCATCAGACCTCATTTTTTAGAACATTTTT
>RJWT010029280.1:0-14962 GCA_004365215.1 Cuniculus paca | reverse complement strand
AGTTTTAATTTTTGGCTATTTATTTCTTCATTATATTCCTGTATTTACTGAGTGAAAATGACATTTGGCTGTACCAGCTTACAGAAAACAGCTTTGTTCTACACAGTGCATTCAATTTTCTGGTCAATTACCTTATCAAAACAGATAGCAATTTAGTAATCTTAAATAGATTCTTTCTCCTCTTCCCTGTCCAACTCTGCTTTTTCATTCCTGTGCACGCCCAGCGTGATTTGGAAGATAATCACAGGCATTTCAAATCTTACTGCTTTTCAGACCAACTAAGTTTTACATTTTCTCTAATATGGATAAAAGCACTTTGCAAATACTAATTTATCGCTATTCCCTCAGAACTGCAAGCAAAATCATTTGTTCATGAAATCAGTCATCAGCTGTCAAACAAATTACCATTTTTTAAGAACTATACTCTTTTGCTCAAATAAAAGGAGCTTTTTTCAATACTATTAAGTAGATCTTCATATTCAAAATATTTGAAAAAAAATGCTAGTAATATGAAATTGGAAGAAGCAGTAAGCTTCAAGCCAAGATTCACAGCAAAGGAAACAAATGGTCTCACATTAACATCCTGAGGCCATGTGCCCTAACAATTTCCTGTAACTGCAGCCCTTCCTCTAGAGTCCCTGCAGACCAAGGATGTTGACCATCTGTGACTTTGACCTTGTGCGGTGTTGTAGTATGGAAGAGGCAGCAGTAAGTACTGAATGAAAGAATCAGTCCCTGAATACATATATTCCTGAGTCATCACGTACATTCTAAAAACATTAAGTAGGGTTGGAATCAAACGGGGAGAATGCATTTACAAGTTCTCTCCAGTTCTTCAACTTCCGCTAGTCCATCCCTACCTCCCACACAGCAAACTCCAAGTCAGTTTGTAGGTGGTGCAATTTCATATCATTCCAGGGATTGTGTAAACTGAAGATATTACTTTAACCTCAGTTGCTACTGCTATAAACAGGGAACTTTTGAACATAGTATTTTTTTTTAAAAAATGAAACCAGGAAACAATTGCAATAAACTTCCTCAAAGAGAGCAAATACAGTCAGATTTCAATTCTAACATTCTTGTTTTGCAAGAGTTGTAAATGGAATCACAGAAGGAAGCAAGGATACCTGTGTTCTAAGGCCCGAGTCCGTCACTAACTTGCACAAATCACTTAACATCCTGGGCCTCGGCTCTTCATGAGTTAAAGGAGCTCTGAAGCACTTAAAATGTTGAGTGACCTTTGCAAGGACTGGGGCTATCTTGGGGTGGGAGCCCCGCATGTGCATAAAGACAAGACCCGAGTAGTATCCTCCCTCTGATGACAGATGACCAGAGCTGCCATTTAGCCACCTCAGCCTTGGCAAGACCCTGTGTCTGCTCAGATTCCAATTCAGTCAGACTGACCAGTTTTGCCCTTCTGAAGTTTAGCAGCTACTGGATTGGTCCTCCAGTCATCACTGGACTTTAAATTTTGTAGAGAGGCAGGAAATAGGCAGAACACTGTGATAAAGTAACTGCATAATTCTAGGACTAGAAGCGCCTGAAAAGCCAGCTGGGCCACCCATCACCGTGTCCCACCAAACGCTGCAGAGGTCCAGCACAGGACACACTGAGGAATTCAGTTCTCAGGCCAATTGATCTGCAGTCTTTTCTTACGTTCCACAGAAGGCCGGCTCGGTCTGACACTTCACAAAGACAGTAATAAGCACTGCACAGATATTTAATGAAAACAGTTTACACGTATTTCTTTAATTATTCTGACAATGAGATAGATACACTATTCTCATTTTACAGAGGTAGAAACTGAGGGAAAAGAAAGACTATGAAATACTTCAAATAGCACATGATAGAAGATATGGAAATGGACCTCAAATCTGGAAGACTTAATCGCCCTGGTTCCACTAACTACAATCCCACTTTGCAATTTGGTAGAGGACACCTGCAGAGCAAGTGGGGCTGGACAGAGCCCCAGGCAGGGAAGGCAAAACACACACACACATACACACACACAGACACCCACAGGCACACACACGCACACACACTCACACACAGGCACACACAGACACACGCACACACAAGTACTTCTTGGGCTTCCACTTGCTCTTTTTCCCACATTGCCTGTACTCCTTTCTCAGAAATGCCTAAGGGAAATTGCAGGGGTCACATACTGAAAACAGCACCCCAGCCCGGATGGCAGACTACAGCAACTGAGGTTAAGAAGACTGAGAGGAGGCAACAGGAGGAACTCAAGAGGTTAGGTACTGAAGTGGGCCTTCAGTCATTGAGCCCTGGGTGTTTGCTGATTGATTCTAACAGTTTAAGCTCTTAACGTGTAGAGTTATATGTCAAAGGGGCAGGGAAAGAATTTAGGCGCATTCAGGCCTCTAACCTGGAAGGCGCTTGTGCAAAGTGTACGCACACAGGAGAGGGTTTTAAGGCAGGCTTGGTCCCAGGTTTCTCTCTCTCCCTCAGCCCGGGCCAGTCCCTCCTCTCGCTTCCCGCTTTACCTGGCGAGGACCCGCGCGTGGAACCTGGCTCGGAAGTGAGCCACCTGCATGCTCCGAGCCGCCTGGGCCGCTGCCTCGGGTCCCGGACCCGAGTGGCCTTGGCCCAGCGCGGGCGGCTCGGGCGGCTCGGGGACCACCTTCCTGCTGCCTCCGCAGCCCATCCCGCTCTGTGCCGCCTAGTGGGGAACAGGAGGGGGCGGGGCGCGCGACTGCTGGGGAGGAGACCCCTGCAAGGTCACCCTGCAAGTGCCTTTGATCCTCAGTAAGGGCTTATCTACGTGTGATGAAGGCAAAGTGGACGACCAGAAAAGCACTTTTCTCGGCTCCAAACTGAGGACGTGAAGATACAAAATATGATTCAATAAAGGATGTGGACCCTCCAAGGAAGTTTTATGTCTCCACGGCTCAGTTCATATCCAGATGAATATATAGATATAGATAGAGACATATAGATATGTGACCATATAAAACAGTGCCACTACTCCCCCTCAAAATACTTCCCCTCATTTCCAACACACTTACCCCATTGTTCTTATCGCTTTCCGAAGCATTTGCGGAAGTCTTTTTTCCTAGTCTCTTTGGTTGCACTATGCAGGCTGCCTCAGTGTCCTGCATGGATTGGAAATGTTTCCCTTTCATGGTCATTTTGATTTTGAGGAAGAGCCAGAGGTCAGATGGTGACAGATTGGTTGAATAAGGTGGACAAGGACACATCATAATGTTCTTACAAGGCTGCCTTTCCCTTGGATGGCACTTGGCAGCAGCATTCACTGTACTTTTTTAATCAGACTTCGTAAAGAAACTCAAGAAAGAGAACTTTTAGAATTGCCTCAGAAAGTGGCAAGAAAAATAGGGTAGGTATGTTCAAATCAAGGGACGTTAATTATCTCGAGGGAGGAATTACTGGCAATGTGTAATTTACTGTAACAATTTTTTGAAATTAAGCACTTACCATATATTCTGATTATCATCTGTACACACACACACACACACACACACATATATATATATTTATTTATTTTTAAGAGGTTATAATTTTAGGATATAATACAGTGGTCTGTTGCATTATTTAAACAGTGGTCACTGGTCTGTGTCTGGCACCCACTAACCCAGGTATTGCTGGAGGAGACATGACCTTCCTCTCTGGGTAATCCATCTCAGATAGAAAGGCAGTAGATGCCCAGAACTCAGACAAACACCCTAAGCAAATATGAGAATTAAAATGTGATTTTAAAATTATATGTTTGTCTTATACTCTTATATTTTAATATAGTCCATCTGTGCTTTTATATATATCTGGGTAGGTACTATTAGAGTTGTATATACTTGTAGAATATGCAATATGTTTATGAATATCACTTCAGTAAGTTTCATACACTTATTATGTCAGTATGTTGATTAGACACTGCCATTGATTTTATATATACATATACATATATATCAAGCGAAATACAGATCAGACCAAACACATGTGAGGCAAGTGGTAGAACTGAGATAGAGGCTAAGTCTTCCACTCCCCAGTCTAATAGTCTTTCAATTGTGTCATTTCCTTTCTAATTGTATTAACTTCAAGCTTTGTTGAACAGGGAATGCCCATCATGGGTAAATTAGTCATAAGTTCCCAGAAGAACTGCATTTTGGAGAAAAATTCAAACTATGACTTAGGTATAGCTGAAAGAAAATGAACCCATCCTGCAACATAAACATGACACCAACTAAAGCACTTTTCTTAGTTAAGAGCCCTCAGAATTTCCAAGAACCAGAAGACAGTGATGAATGGTTTTAAGAAGATGAAAACTGGTCCTTTTATGTCTCAAACTTTTGAATTAAATTGCAGAACAAGCCAAAGAAGTAGAATGGCAAAAAGAAGGAAAGGGAACAAAGAAGATAAATATCAAGTTGCTACTTAAAGATCTGTATCTGTTCCTCAGAATGCCGGGGAGTAAGGATGGCTTTGGCAAATGTCACCCAGCAAATAAGAAGCATCCACTATAAACCTGAAGCCCATGAAGAGGTGAAGACATATGGTAATTCAGAGAGACAAATCGTCCCTGTGTGCATCTGGTTTTCCCAAGAGCAAGCTGCTTGTCTGCGCTGCAGAAATCTGTCCTGCCCTGGCCACACAGCAGCAAAAGCTTCTTAGGAGTCTCCCCCTAAGCTTGACCCATGTTTCATGGAAACTGGCTAATACAGTCAGTGATTTTAAACCCTTTAAAAATGAAAATATTAGTAGAACCACTGATTAGTGCTCTTCTGGAATTGTTGTTGATAATATAAATTCAGTGCCTGAAGACAACATTGAGCTTTCTGTGCATTTGAAAATTGTGCTTTCAAAGACTTTTATCAAGCTCTGTTTGCTTGACTGGTTGCTTGGTTTGTTGACTTTCAGTGCTAAGGGTAGAATTCAGGGCTTCAGGCAGACCAAGGAAGTGCACTACCGCTGAGTCACACCTTCAGCCCTCGCCAAGTTCTGAAATATGAAATGAATCATAGACATAGTCTTGTAGCTCAACTCTTTCTGAGAAAGAATAACTCATATTATTATTATACAAAAAATAAACATTTAATGTGTAGAATATTATTCTAATAATGCTGTCTGTCCTCTTTATCGTGCAAAAGCACCTCATTTTATGAAAGGCTTCTCAAGCGTTGTTTGGGAGAACATATTCACTCTTAATTATTCAGAGTCATTGAAAGCATGTATTTTAACCTAAAGTGACAAAGGTGTTAAAATGAGCTTTAGACTCAAGATCAGTTTTCGTAAAACTTTTATTTTACATGGATGTATTTAGTGTGTAAAGGGCTCCCTGTAACACACCAGCTGAACAGATGGAAATGATATTTAACACTTAGTTCTGTGAAGTTTATGCTAGTGGTAGTTTTTTTTTCTTTTAAGAAAAACTTAATAGATGGAAGTTCCAGCTTCTAAAGAAAGAAAGACAGACAGACAGAAAGAAAGAAAGGAAGAAAATCCAACTCAACTGTCATTAATTGCCCAACAAATTTATTTAGGGGTGACATTCGTAACAGCACAACACACTGCTCCTATCAGCTGGTACCAGGTTCCATCCTTCTCCCAGCTTTTAAAAGCAGAGTTAGAAGGGCACATAAAGTCCTACAATATATCTGGGGCAATGGAGAGTCTAAACCCATAAAAATTTCCTAGAATAACTCTCTGGATTGTATTTCACAAATTTGCTTAATTAAATAACTTGATTTTGGGAAAATACACTATACAAGGCATAATCCAACCTTACAGAATATCCTACTGAAAGGATTTAAGGAATTATGCTAAATCAAAAACTCACTAAAGACTTACATTATCATTCAGGAAAAACTCATTTTTCTGTTGAATGAACATATTAGTGGAAAACATGAAAAAACATATAAACATTTATATCCTCTTCCAAAGTTCGTCATTAGTATACTTCAGGAAAAGAAAGAGCAAGATAAATACTGTAGGGAATGCCAGGGAGTGATACCCTAAGAAGTCCTACAATGCTATATGCTCTTATATCCTAAAACTAAAAAGATATAACCAAAAGATATTTTTAACATGTAACATGAAGAATTTGCTTCATTTAGAATTAGTTCCTCTTGAATAGCTGCACTGTTGTTGATTTTCAAGTTTAAATTCTTTTTAGAGCCTTCCCTGCTGGGTTTCATTTTCTCTAAAGTGATCTCTGCCTTTGAAGGTGCTCATCTTACAGACTTTCTTTTCCCCAAGGTGCAGGATTTGTGTTTGTAATGACAACAAGCATGGGCTCTTTTAAGCCAATTTCACATGCACCATGATGGGTGGAACCAACAGCACCATCATGTTCTTTCCATAAACAAATAACAGTGAGCCTCTAAGTAGGACATCTTGGTGTGAAATTCAGAGATGGAAGGAATTTTCCTGCCACCCTAACACCTTACAAAAATAGGACCATAATAATGCAGGCAGGTAGGTAAGCTTTTTCAATTACTGAAAACATTTTCCTTCACTACACTAGTAAATAACTCATGTTAAATTGCATATTTTTACAGGTAGCACTAAAGAAAGAATTGGGAGCTGAGGGTACAGCTCAGTGGTAGAGCTCTTGTCTAGCATATCAAAGACCAGCACTATAAATCAATTAATTCCCAGTACTATAAATAAGTGAATAAATAGCTTTTGTAGAATTTCAAGTTTTATGATTATTTGTTCTTATGACTACAAAACAGTTCGATATTAGTACGTAGTAATAAAACGCAAGTAAAAATCACTGCTACATAGTAAAAACACAAACTTTATTTTTTTAATAGTACTGACTCAAACCACCAGCTATGGGTGATGAATGAAATTTCTCAGTTTTAGTGGATAAATTTAAAAAGATAAAATGAGGGTATTTCATTATATTTTAGCTGATTTGCCTAAAGGATTTCTGCCTTTTCAAGTTGGCAATTTGCATGCAAAAACCTTTAAAAAATGATGGTGAGAAATATGCTTAGTTTCATAGAAAAATATACAGAATATGTTGCTGGGAGAAAAAAGAGAAATTCATATATCAGAATCTCATTTTTAAAGTCACTAATGACTTCATCCTCCAATAGTAAGGATGAAAAGTTTCAGCTCACAGTAAGCAAGGAACTGAGGCCCCCTGACAACTGAGCAATCAAACTTGAGAACAGATTCTCAATCCTAGTTAAGCTTTGACATGACCCTAGCGCTGACCCACAGCCTGACAGCAACCTCCTGAGAGTAGGCTCTGAAAGTAGACTTCCTTGGTCCAAGTCCTGGCAAGAGCACTTTCCAGCTCCCCAACTTTAGAGAAGGTACTTTGCCTCTCTGTTCCCCAACTTGCTGTTTTATTACTTCTGAAATTAAAATGATAAGAATACAAATGTCACGGAGTTCTTGTGAACTTAATTCATGTGAAGCACTTAGAACAGCATATAGAATAAAATAAATGCTTGATAATTATTAGCTTATATACATGTGTGACTTTAAAGGATTGTATTTGTTATCTACCACTACATGACAAATTTTGCCAAATGTAAGAGCTTTAAAATAAGAACATTAATTTTGTCATGTTTTCTGAAAACCAAGGATCTAGGAAGGTTGGTCTAACTCAGGGTCTTAGCGGGAGGTTACAGACAAGCTGTCTGAGGAGCTGAAGTCATTACAGTCCTTGACTGAAGTCAGCTGAGAAAGAAGCCCCGGCTCTCAGAAAAAAGTCTGCTTTAGCAACCCTACCACATTCAGTCATCTAGTAAGGAGCTGCTCATGGGGAGAGTGGCTTCTATGCAAACTCAAGGATAGATTGCAAAGCTTGGGTGCTGAGATGTCCAATAGACCGTCCCTCCAATTGTAGGAGATTTGCTGGACACAGTTCTCATGGCTGGCATACCAGTAGGTATCAAGTGTCTAATATAATTACTATAAACAAAGCGACATTTGAATATCTAGACAAACTATTTTCCAATGAACACTTTAACAAACAATTCAACTCTTCACTTTCATTCGAAGAATGTTTGAAATTTTTGTAACATTTCACAACTTATATCTAATTTAAATAAATCAAAATTTTGTAATTATTTACTGGAACGTGCCCTGGATTTCCCTGCTGCAATGTTTAAGAAATATAAAACTTTAAAAACTAACAGAAAAAAGAGTCTTGCATCTTGTTTGAGTTGTGTCTATGCATTTTCACAACCTACACAAGATACTTCTCTTACGTCAGTAATTCGGACACAGATTTTTCTCTCCAAGGAAATAGCTTTCTAGAATACCATCAATTGCACCCTCACCAATCTTCTCCCCTCCAACCATTAGTCTGTGAGTAATTTTTCTCTCTGCACCATTTTGGAGAAACCTGCTGTGGATTAAAATTGGAGGTCACAGTTTGCTTCGAAACCTTCATCTCAGAACATAGGACAGAAGATCACGGTCCAGTTATAACCAACTGCAATAGCTTTCAAAACCTAATTCTCTTCACTCTCTTATCAACCCCTCTGGTGTTTAAATTTGTGTCATTTGTCTTCAGGAATACCAGAGAATGTTTAAATTCAGATTTTTATTCCTCTATCATGTGAAATGTTATTCCTGAAATGCTATTTTTTAAAGATATTGCTTCTTAGTTTATTTACTTCAATTTCCAAATACATGCTAGGTTCTTTAATGAAGTAGTAAATTTCTGGGGGAAGAATAAGCTCTTAGGTTACTAAAATTGCACCTATGTATTTGTGCCTTTAAAAATGTTAACCATATAATCACCTGCCAGGAAAAAAGTTCATAGAAAGAATCAAATAAATAAAATCCAGTCTTAAAAGCATGCATTAATTCATATACAATTTCTCATTTTCCTTACCCATAAGCTAAGCCATTATCAATGGCTCTCAAATATTAATGTGTGGGGAAAGAGAGGACAAACTTTAATGTGCATAAAAGTAACTCTGGAAGCTAGTTTTGAAGGTATCCCAAAATTTCAGATTTATTGAACTAGTCTATAAGCCACAATTTGAAAACTAAATAATAACATTTTCGGTTCTGGTTGTAAGTAAACTTTTTTTTTTGGAGGCAAAGTTTCACTATGCAGTGGGGCGGGCTTTGAACTCCCTTTGTAGCCCAGGCTGGCCTTGAGCTCTCAGCAATCCTCCTGCCTCAGCCTCCGAGTGCTGGAATTATAGGCGTGCTCCCCCATGTTTGGCTGAGCTTAACTTCTGTGAATTTGCTAATTACTTCATCAATCTTGATCTTCCCATGTTGATGTTCAGTAGTCTAAATAGATTTATCAATAAATTTTCACTCACAGGTTACAAAAGAATATTTTTTTATTAATCTAAATTTTCAATAGCTTCTTTGAAAAGGAGGAACAGATGTACAAGTAAAAAGAGTCCCAAATCTAAGGTTAAATTGGCAGGAATTAATAAAAATCTCATTTCACAATAAATTTGAGAAGTTACAGTGCTAGCCATGTTGTTTTCTTGAAATCAACACTAGTGGCTTTCAATTATCTCTCCAGTCAAAAATGTCCACTAACTACTTTTGCCAAAAAATGCAATATAAATGTCTAGTCACACTGCTTATAATTTGTTGAAATTTGCTTTAGCTCATTCATACCACGTGTTTCTACAGTGCTACCTTTTCCTGTATTTAAAGATGGATTCAGAATAGACACTGATAGACTCAGGGCTTACTATGAGGCAAATACAGGTTGTGAAGTTATTTCAATGACCAGAGATTTTTAAGGAATTTTCCAAATTCATTTCCACATGAAATATAATGTATTTTTAAAAAGGCAATGTTGGAGCTAAGACAAACTAAACTTAATACTCAACATAGGACATTTCACATCAGGTCACCAAGATGTGCATAGATTTCTCCTCACTCAGCAAGAAATTCTCCAGTAGATGCTGTATTAATCAATATTTTTGTCAGTGGGACCAAATACTTGAGAAAAACAACTTCGAGAAGAGATTTATTTTGGCTCTCGGTTTCAGAGATTTCGGTCCATGGCTGTCTGGCTCCATTGCATTTAAGCCTGTGGTAAAGCAGAAACATACTGATGAAGGGCAGGGAGGAGGACAACTACTCACCTCATGGCAACCAGGAAGCGGAGAGGGAAAGAGCCAGAAAAGAAAGGTCCAGGGACAACACAGTTACCAAGGCTGTCCACTTATGGCCCACTCCTTCTCCTTAAGCCTCACTTCCAAAGTGTCCACCATCTCCTAATAATGCCATGAACTAACCCATTGATAAAGTCAGAGTCTTCACCTTCATCCAGCCACCTTCCAAAAACCCTGCTTTTGAACACATGAGACTTTTGGAGGGCATTTCAGATCCAAATCACAGCTGACACCAACTGGATGTCCTGTGATTCAATTGTGACATGCATTTCTGACCAACTGTCTGTAAGTCAGGTTTCCTACGACCCCTTCCTTGGGTTTAATTTGCTAGGACAGACTCACAGAACTCAGAAATACTTATGTTTACTGGCTTATCAGAAAGGGTATTACAAAGGATTTAGATGAATGGTCAGGTGAAGAAGTACGTGGTAGAAGGGTCATGGAGCATGCATTCCTTCTTCAGACAAGCTACTGTCCATTCCAAGCATCTCTGTGTGTTCAGCAGTCAGAAATTCGATTTTCTTGGATTTTTGTGGAGGCTTTCCTAAGTAGGCAAGATTGACTAAACCATTAGTCATTGATTATCAGTTCCACCTTCAGAACCTTTCTGCTGCCTGAGCTGGCTGGGGCTAAAGGTTCCCCTCCTGTAATCATCTGCTTGGTTCCCCTGGCAATCAGCCTCCCAATCCTGAGGCTGTCCAGGATCCCTAAGAGTACTTTGGTAGGAAAAAAAAAATGCTCCTATCACCCAGAAAATTCTAAGGAATTTAGAAGCCCTGTGTCAGGACCCAACGTCCAAAACCAAATATTGGGACAAAGAGTCTCCCCAGTGTTCCTATCTACAAGGGTTTTAGGAATTCTATGCCAGGAGCTGGGGGCAGAGACCAATGTATTTACATATTTCTTATTATATCACAAAGTAATAAAAGTGTGTAAGTTTGTAATTTACATAGTTACTATTATAATTCATATTAATTCCAATTATTTCGACCTTTGATTAGCAAAAGATTTGGAGGGGGAATTTGTTTTTTGTCTTTTGTTTTTGCATTGCTCTGGATAGAACTTAGGAGTACTCTACCACTGACCTACATTGCTACCCCTTTTTATTTTTGGAGAGTCTTGCTAAGTTTTCCAGGCTGGCCTTGAGCTTGGTAGTCTCCTATCTCAGCCTCCCAAGTAGGTAACACAGTAGGTGTGCACTGGATGAATAGAGTATTTTATCAGTAGCATTGTTTAGAATTGTTGATAGTAAGAAGATTTATTTTTAAATAATGTATTATTAATTTTAAATTCTCTACAGACATTGCTCTTTCTTTGCTTGCTCCCAGAGAGTTCTTACCCTTCTCTTCTTTATAAGCCCCTGGCTGACTCCTCTTAGGCGATGCCCTGCTGAAGATGAGGTCACGCCTCCTTTCAGCACTACAGTGGCTGATAAACAGAAGGTATAAAGGCCTGACTTTTTCTGTGTCCATTCTGAGACAATTCTGAAGGCAGTCTTGGTCCCAGGCTTCCCCATGGGTAGACTGAGGCCTTGTTTTCATCTACATCAAAGCTCGTCTGCCCAGTCTTTCTTATGTCCTTCTGCTCCTTTCTGCAGCATTGATCCCAGGGGCCCTCACTAACTGAAATCCTAAACTAAATCAAAAATTAAAGGGAAAAACAAACATGACAGTGTAGCTTCCTAGGTAACCCAGGGAGTAATACCAAATTTTCAAATTTGAGAAGAATTCAATAAGATCGGGTTGATAGAATGCATATTTCTTCAGTTATTAGAAAGGTTGACTTTTTCGGCCATTTGTACTTCTGTTTGAAAATTGTTTCTCCTTTGTCCTTTGTTTTTTTTTGTTTTTTTTGTTTTTTTTTTGGCAGCACCTGGGATTGAACTCATGACCTCCCGCTTGCCAGGTAGGTGCTTAGGCCACTGAGCTAGATCCCCAGCCCTTGTCTTTTTGAGACAGGGTCTCACTATGCAGTTCAGACTGGCCTTGAGCTCATTTTGTAGCCCAGACTGGACTCGAACTCACAACGATCCTCCTGTGTCAGTCTCCCAAGTGCTGGGATCACAAGTGTGAGCCACCACGCCTGGCTGTCCTTTGTTTTTAAAGTGGAAGATGGGAGTTGCTCTCTCTCTACCTCAGTGCAGTCATCTGCTTTTGCCAATCCTTTCCTTTTTAAATTTGTTCTTTATAAATTAAAGATATTCATTCTTTGACGTATTCAGACCTGCCACAGTCCCACTCTCAGGTCATTCTTAGATGATCCAGTCTATGGGAAACAGTACAGATTTCATCAGTTACATTACAATAATTTTTAACACATTAGATTTTTTTCCATCTTTTCCTTCGTCATTTCTTCCTTTGCGTGATACTCGGAAGGGTCTTCTACGCTGCCATTGCTGATATCAAAATGCATTGTGTAATCAGTCTCAATCCTTCATTAAATTCTTCTCATGTATTTTTGTTTAACAAAACTTATTTTAATTTTTATTAGTACGTGTTTGCAGTACATAATGATTACATTCACTGTAGGGAAGTAGTTCGTGTACATTACACATTTCGATTCTTTTTTTCCCCCCTTCCCTCTCTCTCCTCTCTATTTTGCCTGCATAAGATCCATTTATTTATAAGCCCTTATAAGGTTCACTGTCATATACAGTATGTCCCTGACTGACAAATGAGTTCCATTCTGGGAGAACTTTCCTAAATTGGCACACTTTTAGATACATTATCTGTGCTGGACTACACTAATTTGTTTCTCATTTTCTTTCTTTTTTATTTTGTATTTTATTTATATATTAAGCTTTTCCTAAAAGAGAAACTGCAAGGTAGTGGTTTGTGTCTCTGATTTACTTCATTGAAAATTATGATCTCAAAGTGCATCCATTTTCCTACAGATGATTCATTTATCTTTTTTTGTGGCAGAATATTACTCCATTGTGTGTAAACACCACATTTTTCTTTATCCATTCATCTTCTGATGGACATATAGGCTGTTTCCAAGAGGTAGCTATTAGGAATTGTGGTGCTATAAACATGGGTATACATATATCACTGTGGTGTGATGTCTTTAACTCTTTTGGGAAGGCACCTAGAAAGAGATCTAGAAGCTGGTTCAAATGGAATTCCTATTTTTAGTTTTTCGATAACTCTCCATACTGATTTCCACAGTGGTTATACCAGTTTACAGTCCCACCAACAATGGAGAAGGGTTCCTTTCTCCTCAAAGCCTAACAAGCATTTGTTATTGGTTGATTTCTTGATGGCTGTCATTCTTTCTGGAGTGAGATGGAATCTCAGTGTTGTTTTAATTTGCATCTTGCAAATGGCCAGTCATGCGGAACATTTTTTCATGTATTTGTTGGCCATTCGTATACTGTTATCTGAAAAGTGTCTATTCATTTCAGATGCCCACGTTTCTTTACCACACAGATGCGGTAAGATCATCAAAGCAAAAAGATCTGTGTTCAAGATCCATCAGAACTGACTTTCACTACTTTTTAGAGTAAAAAAAAAAACTAGGAAAAAGACCATATTCTTCACAAGTAAATGTCATGCAAATCTTTATAACCCATTTTTTGTTTTGTTTTCGTTGACTTCACAATCACCACTCTTCACTGACCCTGTTATTTTACTTACTCTATACCTATGTATATGTGTGCCTCCTGTCTAATGGCACAAACATGCAAGTACTGGTTTTCCTCCCAGAAAAATAACCTCACACAGTTAAGGACATCTCTTAAGGTCAACTGAAGACTCCTACGTTACATAAAATTACACATAGTTTAGCAAGCACTTTTAATGTAGTGAAATGAGTCATAAACTTGGAATCATAACATCTCTTTTATACCCAACTTTGTCATTATCAATTTGTGCTACTGTTTTAAAAAATTCTTTAACATTTTGGAGTTGGGTTTCCCTTTCTTTAAGGTAAGAGGGCCATTTTTTATGTTCCTAAATTCTCTGCCATTTCCCATATACTCTATAATGCTATTCTATGTGGTCGTTAGTACACTCATATAAAAAATTTCTTTTCCAGAAAATTGAAAAATCATGTTGTGGTTTTAGAAAGAATTTGGCTAATCAGATATATATATATATATTTTTTTAAAAACCCTATATCATGCATGAATACAATAACTGTTTCATATGGATTACAGTTCTATGTTTTGCTTTGCTAAGAAACAATTATTTCTGATAGTTGGAAATACCTGAAAATTTAATGACAGACTACAAAAGGTCATGCATTTCTTCCTATTTCTGCAGTTGGTATAACATTACATCAAATGACATCCGGGGTCCTTTCCTGTGCTATGATTGTTAGTCTTGTTAGTAAAAAAACCTTTTCTGGCTACAAACCTTTCTTCTGTGACATTTTTCTAGCCTTATAATGTAAAACAATGACCTTTCTACTTATAATAACTCATTTTTCTCAGTTCATATTTTCTCTTAGAAATAATATTCTCAGAATAATGATGCCACTTATTATTCCCACTGGTGAATTTCCCACCATTAGTTCATGCAATTACCACACAAGTTCCTGCTGTAACAAGACAGGTTCTGGGAATACTGCCATTGAAACAGAAAAAAACTAAAAAATAGGAAATACTTGAGTGGGGGGAGAAAGCATGTTTTAGACTACTACATTTTAAAATACATGTAAATTTAAAATTATAATCTCTTCACATTAAAATAAAGTGTTATACAATAGTATGATATGCATTTTATAACACTTTTTAAATAATGTTATAAATGAGATTTCCTAAGTAATGATCAAAAGCCTGTTTCTTCTTTCGGTTTTCAAAGGTGCTAACTACCTAAACAAAAGGAACTACAATCTGGAAAATGCTGGGTCAGAGGTAAGCAGTT
>RJWT010029279.1:0-14998 GCA_004365215.1 Cuniculus paca | reverse complement strand
CTCAGCTTCCTGAGTGCTGGGAGTACAGGTATGTTCCAGGATGCCTGGCTTCCAAAATATAATATTTTGAATTAAAACATAATCAACTTGCTTCTATCCTCACATTCAATTTTTTTAAAAGTCACAGCACATTCACTAAGGTATATTTTCTAAACTCTTAAGCCTGACTTTTTTGAAAAATTAAGTTGATCCTGGTGCTTACTCAAGTTAAAATAAATAAAAACTTGGAAGTAGCCACATCAGGCTTATAAAGGACTGTGTATATATGCTTTTCCCACACTCTGCCAGATGACATTGGACTCAGTATTCAGCTGGGCTCTTTGAAGAATGATGTGTAATACATTCCCAGCAGCCAACAGAATAGCTGCTAATTTGAGTCAAGTAGCACCCCCCCAAAAAATTCCGCACTCCATAAGGTCAAATTAGTCATTTCTAAATCCCTCCATCAGAGGTTAAAGGTAGACTATTGATCTCTATAATTAAAAAATGAGTCCTAGAGTAGAATAAAATTTTAGTAGAATTTCATAGTGAAGTTCACACTTTTACCAATTAGTCCTTCTGCTCCAAGAAAAATTAAAGCAAGGAGACATAGCTTTACTTTTTAAATAGCAGGTTTATCCACAAATGATAAGGAAAAAAGCCTTATTCAACTACAACTTAAACTATCAACTGTCCAGTCTTAATAAATCTTAATTTGTTTCATTTGTTATTATATTTATTTCACTATTTGGTAACTGTGCATAAATTAATTCTAATTGCACACATTAGCACAAGACAAAGGAAAAGGAATA
The DNA here is from genome assembly GCA_004365215.1 of Cuniculus paca. Taxonomy (NCBI): domain Eukaryota; kingdom Metazoa; phylum Chordata; class Mammalia; order Rodentia; family Cuniculidae; genus Cuniculus; species Cuniculus paca. The sequence continues at coordinate 14,207 of RJWT010029279.1, read as the reverse complement.
TAAGTTATCTCAACAAATTAAAACTCCAAGCCCAGGGCAGAGGATCAAGCACATCACATGAGTGATCTCTCCTTCAGATCATTCCATTCACATAACTCAAAGGTTTTATTGTCACTCTGTACAATGTTTATAATCAAGCCTGGCACAGAAAAGACTGAGACAGCCATCAAAATTTCATTTTGACAAGCTCCTTTTTTTAGCAGCCCTTCCATGAAGCCCTTGTCCTTCTACCTAGCTTTCCAGGCACATTTTCAAACCAAAATCCATCTCCCTAAAGCCAGTGTTCTCCCCAGCTGAATGGCCTCTAAATTTGAGCTACCCACCACCAAAATGTCATGTATTTTATAGTTCTCTCTGCAAGTTTCTGCATCTCGAATAACTATATTCTGATAAATTTGATATATTGGCCAGGGATATGTCTCAGCAGCACAAGTGACTGCCTGGTAAGCACAAGGTCCTGAGTTCTATTTCCAGTGCCAAAAAATAAAAAAATAAAAAATAAATTTGATATACTGGAACAGTATTTTGTTATACCTCCTAGAAAGTAATTTGCATTTAAAAGAGTCAGTCAATGGATACTTCTTCATTTTAAAATTAATTTTATTAGTACATTTTAGATGTACATAATGATCACTTTCAGAAGGAGTTTGTACCTGTACATACATCTTGGTTATTCTTTTTTCCCCATTCCCCTCCCCTATCTTCAACCCCTTTTCCCTCCTTATTTACAAAAGTTTTGTTTCCATTTTTTCCCTCTATTACCTCTTTTTTTCCCTTCCTTTTTTCACCCACACCTTCACTATTTCCCCTTGCCATTTGAACATTTTCTTCCTATTGGCCAACATCTGTATACCTTTTGGTCCTTATTTACACTTTCAGTTTCGCACATCAGAGACACAATGCAATATTTAAACATGTGTGTCTGCTTTATTTCACTTAAAACTAGGTGCATCCATTTACCTAAAAGTGTCTCAAATTTATCCTTCTTTATGGCAGAGTAATACTCTATTGTATGTAAAACCCACATCTTCTTTATCCATTCATTAGTTGACGAGCATTTGGGCAGTTTCCAAGATTTAGCTATAAACTGTGCTGCTATAAACATGGGTGTGAGTGTATTGCTGTGGTATGATGTTTTTAATTCTTTTGGGAAGATATCAAGAAAGGAAATAGTTGGGTCAAATGGAACCTCTAGTTTGAGTTTTTTGAGGAATCTCCACAATGATTTTCACAGTGGTTGTACCAGTCTACACTCCCATCAACATTGGAAAAGGGTTACTTTTTCCTCGAAACCTCACCAGCATTTGTTATTGGTTGGTTTCTTGATAATAGCCTTTCTGGAGTGAGATGAAATCTCAGCATTGTTTTAATTTGCGTTTCTTGAATGAATAGTGATACTGAACATTTTTTCATATATTTAATTGCCATTTGTATTCTTTTTTTTGAGAAGTGTTGATTTACTTCAGATGCCCATTTTGATTGGTTCTTTAAATTTGGAGTGTCTGATTTTCTTAAATTCTTCATATATTCTAGATACTAGTCCTTTCAGGAACAGCTGGCAAAAATTGTTTCCCGCTGTGGGTTGTCTCTTCACACTGTTGCCAATTTTTTTGGCTGTGTAAAAGCTTTTTAATAAGATGAGATCCCAGTTGTTGATTCTTTGTAATATTTCCTGTGAAATCAGGGTTTTGTTCATAAAGTCTTTGCTTACACCTATGTCTTCAAGAGTTCTGCCTATTTTAATCTTCCAGAAGATTTATTGTTTCTGTTTTAATATGTAGATCATTGATCCATTTTGATTTTATTTTAGTGCATAGTAAGAGATACAAGTCTAGTTTTAGTCTTTGGCATGTGGAAAGCCAGTTTTCCCACAACCACTTATTAAAGAGGCTATCTTTCTTCCAAGGAAGATGTTTCACCCCTTTGTTGAAGATGAGGTGGCTGAGTGTATTTGGAGTTGTTTCTGCATCTCTTAATCTGTTCCACTTATCCTTAGGTCAGATTTTTTGCCAGTGCTATGCTGTTTTAATCACAGTAGGTTTATAGTATAATTTTACATCAGGGATTGTGATGATCCCTGCCTTGCCTTTGTTGCCCAGAATTGATTTTGCTATTCTAGGTCTCCTCTGAATCCAAATGAATTTTAGGATTATTCTCTCTAATTCTGTGAAGTGTATGTACTATTAGTATTTTGATCATGATTGCATTAAATCTGTACAATTTTGGAAGTATGGCCATTTTCACTATATTGGTTCTTCCCACCCAAAAATAAGGGATATCTTTCCATTTTCTGATATCCTCTTCAATCTCCTTATTCAGAGTACTGTAGTTCTCAATGTAAAGGTCTTTTATTCCCTTCATTAGTTTGATTCCTAAGTATTTCTCTTTTTTTATACTACTGTGAAAGGTGAGGTTTCCCTAATTGCTCTCTCGGTGAGTTTATTATCCATGTACAGGAATGCTATTGCTTTTTGAGTCTTGAATTTGTATTGTTATGACACTGAATTTGGCAATTAAATGTAAAAGTCTTTTGGTGGTGTTTTTGGGGTCTTCTATGTAGAGTATCATGTAATCCACAAATAACAATAATTCAACTTCTTCCTTTCCTATTCTACTTTCCTATCCTTATTCCTTTTATATCTTACTCTTTGCTAATTGCTCTGGATAATATTTTCAGAACTATATTAAATAAGAATGGCGATAGTGGATATCCTTGTTTTGTTCCTGATTTATAGTGAAAACTTTCAGTTTTTGACCATTAATATGATGTTGGCTATTAGTTTATCATAGATGACTTTTATCATCTATGAGACAAAACTGAGATAAAGATGATCTATTCAATTTTTTGTGGGGTTTTTATCATGAATATAACAAATAGATGTTGAACTTTGTTAAATTCTTTTTCTGTATTTGTTGGGATGATCAACCTAATGTTGATCCTCAAGCTTCTAGACAAAACAGATCAAATCAAGCCCAAAGCTCCTATGTGGAAGGAAATTACAAAGATCAGAGCAGAAATTAATGCAATTGAGACTAAGAAGACAATACAAAAAAAATCAATGAACCAAAGAGTTGGTTCTTTGAAAGATTTAATAAAATCAACAAACCCTTAACCATTATTATCCAAAAAAGGAAAGAAAACTCAAATTCATGCAATTAGGAATGAAAAGGACAAAATCACAACAGGTCCCACAGAAACCCGAAAGATCATCAATGCCTACTTTGAGAACATGTATTCTAACAAGGTGGAAAACAGAAGAAACTGACAGATTTCTAGATATATAAAAATTACCAAAGTTAAATCAAGAATATTTAAAAATTCTAAATACTCCATTATCAGTCAGTGAAATTAAGATGTAGTTAGAAACTTACCAACAACAAAAGCCCAGGTCCTGATGAATTCACTGCTGAATTCTACAAGAAATTTAGAGATCCAATGTCACTACCCCTCAAACTCTTTAATGAAATTGAAAGGGAAGTAGCACTTCCAAACTCATTCCTGGAAGCATGCAATGGCATGATGCCAAAACCAGAGAAGGATTCAGCCAAGACAGGATCACAGGCTGATCTCACTAAAGGACATACAGGTAAAAATGTTTAATAAGATACTGGCAAACAATGAAGCAAATCACCAAGAAGATTATACACAATAACCAAGTAGGAATCATCCCAGGGGTGCAGGGATAGTTCTCCATATGCAAATCAATAAATGTGATACACCATATTAACAGAACCAAGGATAAAAACTAAATGAATGACTCTTTAACCCAAAGGAATACAGTAATTAACAGGGATTTTTTAGCTCATTGGTAGAGATATTTGTGTGAAAGTGAATTTTGTGCGCTCTTTATATAATTTCATGGAAGTAAATTATATTCTATGTATACAACTAGTCCAGTCACAGGAAAAAACAACCAGATCTCACAAAACAATCATAATGTTACAGTGGACATAGTAGTGTATTCCTGTAATCATGACATTATAGAATTTCAGCAGAAAAAGGCCCTGGAATTGATCTAGTTGTTTTTCTTTTAAGAAATTTTCTTAGGTCATAAACCATATTTTATTCTTCTTCTACAACAACTAGCACCATTCCTTGCAGTAAATACATGTTGAATCTATGAATACTTAAACCTCTATCTGACACATTAATCTCTTTTACTCCTCTCCTTATTTCATCTTTCCAGTTCCTCACATGCACACACCCTGTTTCTAAGGTTGGACCTCTAGCTAACAGTCGTGAATGCAAAATTAAAGGCAGCAAATGTCAATGCAAGTGGGTGACTGTATCTCTATCTCTTCCCCATCCACACCAAAGCTATCTTCACCGACATAACTTAACAGAGAATGGGACAAATGCACAATATAACAACTGTTTATACTCATCTGTATTAGTGCCATGACCTATTTACCAACAGTGAAAGGATAGATCCAAATTTTGGCTAGCAGCCTAATTTGACTTAATACAAATGTAGAACAATACTAACAGCAGCAAAATATTCTGTTTTTCATATTCACTGTCTTGGTGTTAACATAATGAAATGTAGCATTGCTGTCTGCATAACACAATTAACAGAGAAAGATACCCAACATGTAAAGAAAAACAAAAATCCCAAATAACAGTAAAAGCAAAATTATGGTTCCCCTTTTCCTTTCATGTACCCTCTGTGCGAGTTTGAGAGCATATGACCTTGTTATTTACATACTACAATAAAAATAAAATTGGTTGTCAGTGTGCCTAGGTGGTGGCTTTAAAAATAACTAAATAAAATCGTATTTCTCTGGGACCCATAAAAGACCCATTACACAGGACCCAGTTTTCATTTCTCTAAGTTAGAAACTGTTCTAAATTTAGCCAACCAAGAGCAAAACATCTAAGTAACTCTCAGAAGTAGTATGCATAGATATTGCATCTTGACTGAAATCTGAAATTTTACATTATCTAAAGATTTAAATCACTTTTAAGATAGAATTTATTAAAATTCTAAAGCTATATTGTGGGTATTTGGATGCATTTTTTTCTAGCAACATGTTTGTGTCTGATATTATTCTTATAAATAAAAACATACAGTCATTTTAGGGATTAATAGAAAAACAGACATCTGCATGGAACATTTCCCTCATTAGATATTATCACGTTAGCATATTTTCCTATTTCTGATTTTACTACATAATAAAATGAGCTGATTTTTACCCTTAAGTTTTTCTAAAATGTATATTGCCAATAATGCAAATACTTTAATTGCACATTAGAAGAATCTCATTTTCCCCTAAAAATTGTTATAGAAATTAGTCCCAAAGAGATCTCATAACATATACAAAAAAGTACAAGACTATATAAAATTGGGATATAGTTACCACTTATACTAAAGATTACTTTAAATATTACTTTAAAATTAAAAGTTATCTTTTTTAAAATCCCAGGTGAGATCACTGGGTCATTAGAATGTTACTTAGCCTCTTCCTTAAACTAATGCCAAAGTGAATCAGTTAGACAAGAATCAATTAGCAAAAAACTTTACATTAATAAACTGACTTAACAACTAACCAAACTATATTCAGAAAACAATCCACTATTTAGTCACAAAGTTACAAATGGGGCTGGTAGGAATAAAAATTGACACATTTCTGAAAGCCTAACTGGTATACCAGTATCCCAAGTATATCACTCATCCCTTTTGATCAGTAATTCACTTTTAAGAATCGACCTAAGGAAATAATCAGAAAGGCAAACAAAGTTTTTGTGTATAAAGACGTGCATGTCAACATTATTTATTGGAGCAGAAGCAGGGAAAGACCCAAACATCAGAAAGGGTTTAGGTTCATAAAAAATGAATGCCATGCAGCCATCTAAATCACGACACAAATAGAATGTAGCAACCTAATAAAATTCTCAGCACAATATTATACCAAACACACCAAAATACCTGGTGATTATCTTAGGTCACAGATGATAATTTAGAAGCTAATATATGATTCAAGAATGTTTAGATTTTCTACACCGAACAATCAGAAACAAAGTTCTGTGTTAGAAGCCATTTCATTAAAGAGTGATCATAAAGCACTTCCCATGTACAGTGAAGAAAGGACTGTTAGTCATAAGTAAATGCTTGTCATCACCTGGTTCCTGCTGAAACACTAGGATAGTGGTACTGTTTCCCTGTTAATATCCATCAACAAACTATAGAGATTTATGTTAACAAAATGCCATCTAAGGATGCATTTACTTAACAAATAGCTGCGTGTCTCATTAGGGATAGTTAGTATAGCAAACTACTTGGAAAAGGGAAGGAAACCAACACTTGTTTAGCATGTAACACTATTAAGGCTACTGCATTTACTCCTTAAAACACTGCAAGAAAGGTATCACTATTCTCATTTCTCAGAAGAGGAAGCCAGTTCAGAGAGGTTAGGTAACTTGTCTAGATAGTAATGCTGAGTTTGAACACTGCCTTTACATATGCAAGCCCAAATGATATCAGTGGAGGAAAATGAAACTAATGAAACTAATAATGATATCAGTGGAGGAAAATGAAACTAATGCAATGATGGGATTGTTCAACTTGTATAACATAAAAAATCTGAAAATATTTCAACTTTAAAGCACTAAATTTTTTAAAAGGCAATCACTAATTTATTGACCATTAATTTTTTAACAGATTGTTCACAATGAAATCAAGGGAAAGCTAGTTAAGTGTTCTAACCAGTGTTTACTATGATAATCCCTAATTTTTACTTTTCCCAGAAATAGTGGGTATTCAATAAATGCTGTGTTACTGAATCAAATTAACCCAATGCTGGCTGATGAAAATAAAAGCAGAAAGCAATAAATACCTCCTTGTCATCCTCTGTAAGCTACATGAACATACTCTCCCTCTCACAATTATGATTGCAATATTTGCAAAAACAGATCAAATTTTAGTCAATTCAGAGTACAAAATGCTTTAAAAAATTGCATAGCAATGCTGAAAACATCTCAATATCATCATAATTACTTGTTCAGATTCTTCACTTACTCATTGTCGTGTTCTCGGAAACAACCCCAATGCCTAGGACAAAGACTCAGTAACATTAAAGTGACATCATAACCTTCATCTCTTGTGCCAAAATTACTTTTTAGAATATCTTAGTGCTTTTTGGCTATGGTCATGAAATACCATTCGCTGGATGACTTATACACAATGTATTTCTCAAAGTTTTGGGAACTGGGAAAGCCTGCAATGGGATCAGGGGCTTTGCGATTCCTGGAGACCCTCTTCTCACTGTGTTCTCACACGGTAGCCAAGGCAGAGCAGCTCTCTAGGGTCTTTTTATAAGGGAACTAATCTCATTCACAGAGGCTACACTCAATTGACCTCGTCATCTCTTAAGTGCCAAATTTCAGTATGTTGAGCATCAGGTTTCAACACATAAATTTGGGGAACACAAAATCATTCAGTCTATAGCAAAGGTGACTCCCATCTTGAAAATTTTGGTGCATGTATGCCGACGTGGATTTTACTGGAATGAACACTAGTACCTCCTCATGTCATAAATCTCAAACATATACAACAGAATTTATTTTAAGAAAATGTATACAATCAAAGTTTTGGAAAATGTAATAAAATTGTGTATACATGTAAAAACAAAAATAACTTCCATCACAGACTTAAAGGACTACATGATACCAAAAATGTCAAAAAGCAAGATCTAGACAAAACAGGGATGTGATAAATATAGGCTGCGTCTTTTAAACACCAGCAAAGAGCTAAGGCACCACTAGAAATAATTCAGAAGAGACAGATGTGAACTCTGAAAGACAAAGAGGATTTTTTGTTGCTTTTTTTTTTTTTGCCTGTTTGTTGCTTGCCTTTATTGTTGACCACAATTAGCAGATTACCACATTTCTTCTTTTCATTTAAATGGCACAAATGCAGCCACTGATAGACTGACAGTACAGCACACTTCAGAAAGGAGCACCGTTGCTGTCGCTAACTGGCACATACCAATAGCAGGATGAACATGTATCTCACCAGATAAATCGCTTTGGAATCCACAGTTTAGCTTATTAAATATTACTTTCATTAATCTCTGTAATCCTCACTTGCTATCACTCAGAAAAGTAGTTGCTAAACCTCGCATGATAAAGAAAGCTACGTTTCACATTAATCTCCCCTTTCAATATCACTTAATTCTCTTTTTTTGATTTTGAGCACACTTATTTTGTAGGTGAACACCACACAGCTCTGCCCCACCAAGCTCACTGTGTGTGCCTCACTCCAACTGTAACTAAAATGCTATATAATTCCACATCATTACATCAAGCCATAGCCAAGTTTCAGATTTTACACTGTCTGATTACTAAGATCACGTTAACTCACCACTAGTGGTGTAGTCACTGTATCAACTATTGGTATTAAATCTTTGGATACAATGAAAGTTAACAATTCTATTTTTATGTTGTGCCAAAAAAAATCATTCAGTCTGTTTTCCCTTTTTGATTACAGTTCATTTAAGGGGAAAACGTTGCTGCATGCTTTGACAGTGTTTTATGTGTCTTCGGCTGATAGAACACACAAAACGTTTGAATAGGCCCATTTATTTGAGCAGACGTATTAAATAATACTTTAAATGTGAACATGCATGTCATAAATTTTGTAGTCTCTTTAAAGTAGGATAAATCTGGTATTTAAAGTAGTCTTTGTTCAAAGCCATTTTTTTTTCTAACAGTCATAAAGGGACTCTGATTTGCGCTGCATGAACAATGCCAGCATCATCATTTTAATGTTATCCATATGGGCTTCTAATAATAGATAAGAGTCTACATTTGTATTATATGTCTTAGAGACATTTAAAATCTAGATAAGGAAAGGCTGATTTCATTGGCCCCTTAGTTAAAGGAAAGCAGACCCTAATTAAAAGAATTCTGTTCTGAATTAACTAGTTTGACATGTGCTAATTGACAGTTCCTGTGAAATGGTTCTAATTAAAGTCAATATGTCTTTTTCAATTAAAAGGAAATTAAGAATATACTAATATACATTAACAACTTAATCTGCCTTCAATATCCCATACATCAGCTGCTTTTCCCCCCAACGTTATTGGAAAACCGACTGACATGAATCATCTACTGTTTGCTTATGGTATCTCATTATTACTTCACATGAGCACAGCAGTTGTAGACATCCCCTCGAGGAAGAAGATAACTTGCACATGGTTTGATTTTCAGAGCTCCCACTGCTTAGTTCATTAAATATAAACCCACCTTTTTGAATTTAAAAACTGGACATTTCTTAATAAGAATCTTTGGTAACTGAAAACAAAGACAAGTGTTCTCAATTAGTTGGTCTTTTTTACTATAGGCCTTCGACATAATTGCGTTCTGCTGGAAGAAAGTCTGGACTATGTTTTCATCCTTTGGCTTGTTTTAAAGCGAAGCTTGATTTGAACAATGTACAACAAAAACCTCTTTCAGATCATGCTCTGTTTCCCGAATAAAACTTTGGGGACATCTCAGGTGGGAATACTTTGCATTGTATACAACAGGAAAATGGAAAGTAAGATTACTTAAATGCCAGCACTAACAGAAGGCCCATCATCTTCAATGAAAATGTAGCATTAGGGCTGTTTATAGCAATATAATTAAATATTCAAATATGCATTACCAAAGCTATGGTGTTAGCAATTTTTGTGCTAGAGAAAGTAATATTAAACTGAAGCATCAATACTAATGTAGACAGCATTAACATCACATGGAGAACTATGAAAACGATTAAAACTATTTGTTTTTTGGTAGATTATAATTTAGATATTTTAATTATAATGAAAATATTCTTAAAGGAAGTTTTTTATGTGCTACTATAGTCTCTGGTCTGATATAGTTAATATTTTGATAGGCATTCTAACACAAACTCCCTTTTCCAGAGTTAAAAATTCAACTATAAAATGTACTTCCTTGTACATACAGGAAATTATTTTACTTCTCCAAAACTAGCTCATTCATGTTTAATACAGATCAAGAAAAAAGATAAGCAAGTCATTTCCACTATTCCACTTCTATTCACTTACATTTTTAAAAGATGAAATTTGCTATCACCTGTAGCTTTCTGAGTATGTATGGGACAGATAGAAAAGCAGCCTGCCAGCCAGCCAACCCTAGATTTCTCATCGAAAGCAATTTTTCCCAACTGTACTCAATTATTCTTTTCTGAGTAGTTACCAAAAACTTTAATGAAAATCATCTTAAATGGAAATCTAAAAGCAGCTGAGGTCTAGCAATTTAGCAGAATGAATAAATGCATATTAATCCACTTTCAATAAATCACCTCCGTATAATTATAAACATGATCAGACTCAACAGTCAAAATGTAGTGTTATTTACCAGCATGTGGAGCCCCTCATTTGATTTCCAATCCTAGGATCTTGCTCCTCGAGCTGGCATAGCCTGGAAATGCTGCAGTAACAGCATGTACTCAGCTTTTTGAAATGGGAAAGAAGCCAATGCAGCAACTTTTCTGCCCAATTAAAGAGCATTGTCTATAGCAGGCCTACACAACATAAGGCCCGCAGACTGCACACAGCCATGAAGCAATTGTTCATGACCCACCCACAGATTTGGGAAGGGGAAGCAAGTAGAAAGACAGACAATATGGCACCTAAGTCAGCAATGAGAGATGAGGCTGTTCAACAGATCCCACCTTTCTAACTCCACATGTTACAATGACAATACCACATATCTAAATCAGGACAGCAGTCAATAGGAGCTGTCAATCCTTCTAACAAAGGCATTCACTACTGCAACACTGCACTAGAATAAAAACTTCCTAAGGGCAGGAACTACATTGATCTAAATTTAGGAACCCTCTGTAGCATTCATCGGAAGACTTAAACACTTTAAGCAGTTAATATTCATTAATGATCCTCTTGGCTCATATTTTCTTATACTCATTTCATTCAGTTGGCAAGAAGTGATTACACAACATTGCTCAAACTGGAAAACATTTAAGGATGAACCCAGAAGACAGTGATATCACAGGAGAAGGTAGAGTAGGAAACTTCAGGACTGGTCTCTCCTCCAATACGGCTACTGAGCTGGCAAGAACCATCAGGATCAACCACTTCAGAGCTTTGGAATCTGAGCGATGTCCAGAAGTGTGCTTGATGAAGACAGAGATGTCAGTTTTGGTGGATTGCAGTGTTACACATAGTAACTGATATCCTTCAACCATAGCAATGTAGCGATGGGACAATGCCTGCCTTCCAATGTGTGACTTGCTGGTGCCAGGGTGGACTACAGGGACTTTCTTCTCAAAAAAACTGGGGTTCTATGTCTTGATCTGTCTGCCAGTTTCCTGAAGGGCCTGCACAGAGGTTGCCCCTTGATTCAATCCTAATGGGTGAAAACAAATTCCCTGACGTCAGTAAGACGAAGTTAAAGAAACAGAACATAGTTTATTTTTTGCTTCTCCTATTGATCTGGACATTTAAAAATCTCTGTTAGTTCACAGACTGACCATGGAGATAACAGAACAGATATTTAGGACACCATGCATAATAGGAAATACACTCTCTGCAAAACAATTTGGAACAGGCACTAAGTAAATGAAAAACTAAATTCTTTGTCAAGCAACAAGAACAACCCTTGATGTAGGAAATAGAATCTGATCACCAGAATTACTACATTCCAATATTAAAACGTCCAGTTCTCAAAAAAAAAAAATCAAGTATACAAAATACTAAAATGTGACCCACTCACAGGGAAAAGGAAACACTGACAGGCACCATTCTTGAGGAATGAAATTACATTAAATTTACTAAAAATTTTAACTGTCAAAATATTATTCAAAGAGCTGAAGTAAATCATGAATAAATAATTAAACTAGACAAAGTATGCATTAGAAAATTAGGAATATCAACAAAAGAATATAAATTATTATTTTAAAAAAGCAGAAATCCTGGAGCTAAAAAGTAGAAGAGATGATATAAAAAAAAATCATGAGACATATGCAACAGCTAATTAGAATAGACAAAAGAAAGAATCATCAAACTTGTAAATAGGATAATGGTAATTACCCAATGTAGGGAAGAAACAGAAAATTAGTGAAGAAAAGTGAACCAAGCCCAAAAGACCTATGGGATGCCATTAAGTACACCAACATAAGCATCATAGAAGTCACAGTAGAAGAGGGATAGAATTGGGCAGAAACAATATTCGAAGAAATATTATTGGAAAGCTTTCCAAACAAGATGGAAGATATGAATCTATATTAGTAATTCAAGACTCCAGACAGGACATACTCGAAGAGGTTCACACCAACATATATGACAATCAAACTGCAATAGGGAATCTTGAAAAGTGCAAGAGAGAGGTGAGTCATGACATTCAAGTCATCCTCGATGAGACTAACAGACGAGTTCTCATCAGAAACTATGGAGAGAAAAAGATATAGGATGAACTATTTAAAATATAAAAAGGGAAAAAATGTCAATCAAGAATTTATATCCAAAAAAAAAGAATTTATATACAGAAAAACAATCCCTTAAAAATAAAAAAGGTGAAGTCTTCCCAGATAAACAAAATCTAAGGGAGTTTGTTGTGAGTAGACTTGCTCTCTAAACAAAATGAGTCTATTAGATGCAAGTAGGAGATCACTAAGATGAAATTTAAAATCATGCAAAGAAATGAAAATCACTGGTGACAGTAACTATATAGGTAAATATAAAATCCAGAACTAATATATTTTTGTATATAATTCTTTTTTAAATTTTCTGTATGATTTAATAGATGAATGCATAAAACAATAAATATAAACTTACCTTAATGGGCACATAATGCATAAAGATGTAATTTGTAACAATAACAACATAAAGAGAAAAATGGAGTTAGAAACAGTCAATGTATGTTACTAAAGCTAAATGCGCATCACTTTAAACTAGATTGTTATAAAATTAGGATGCTAATTGTAATCCCCATAGTAATCGCTAAGAAAATAATTTAACATACAAAAAAGGAAATCAATATAGTATACTAGAATAATCCATCATTGATAAAGCAGACAATATTGGAGGAACTGAGTAAAAACATATAGCACAATGAAACAAATTAATGATCAATAACTTTTTAAATTAAAATCAATTAAACTCACCAATTCAAAGCAAAAATTGGCAAATAAATTTTTTAGACTATGGATTTGAACTCCCACCTGTATACAAAAATTACCTCTAACTGGATCAATGACCTCCTATAAAAGCTATAATTATGAAACTATTAAAAGAAATAGAATTAAATTTTCATGACTTCAGATTTGGTAATGGATTCTTGGTTTTCATAAAAAGTTAAAATAAAAAATAGAGCTAGTAGTGATTACACATGCCTGTAATCCAACACTGAGGGATACTGAGGCAGGAAAATTATAAATTTGAACCTCTCCAGGGCAACTCAGTGAGATCCTGTCTCAATATAAAAAAAAGTGCTTGAGATATAGCTCTGTGGTAGATTATCCCTAAATTCAACCTCCAATATCACAAAAAGAAAAGAGGAAAGATATATTTGACTGCCACAACCATAAAAGTAAAGGAAACATTAAGAAACTGCTCCAGATTAAGACGCCAAAAAGGCACAACTAAAGGCAAAATGCCAACTGAGATTAAACTTTTTTTTTAAGTACCAGGGATTGAACTGATGACCTTGAGCTTGCCAGACAGGTACTTACCCCAGACAGGCACTTACGAGCTGTATCCTCGGCCTTAAATTAAACTATTTTACTAAAAAGCAGATAACTGAGACTACCAGCAAAGCTTGAGTGAGTTCTATGGATTTAATGATATTATTCTACCAATGTTAACTTCCTGGTTTTGATATTTGTATTCTGAATGTCCATATTGCTGGTAATTACAAACTAAGGTGGTCTGGGGTAATGGGGCCTCATGTTAGTGAATTACCCTCAAATGATTAAAAAAAAATTTACGCTCTCATTGCACTTTTTAGACCTTAAAATTAAATCAAAAGAAAAAAATTTAAATTTTATGTGAAGAAATTACCTATCCTTTTAGTTTTCTCTATTTAATTTTTTTTTACTTTGAAAAGAATACAACCAAACAAAATCAAACAGAGTAGAGTCAATCACTACAAAACAATGAACATGGTACATGACTTTTAAACAGGGTAAAAAGCAATCAATAATGGCTACCATAATGCCTCTTGTTATCTTCAATATATATTTATCAGG
>RJWT010029277.1:0-14976 GCA_004365215.1 Cuniculus paca | reverse complement strand
TCTCCTCTCCTCTCCTCTCCTCTCCTCTTCTCCCTCCTGTGTCCCCCAATTTCTCATGAAACATTCTTCCTAGTTTTTAAAACTTTGCCATATCTCATTTTAATCACTATATGTTAGAAATTGTCCAGATGGCTCAGAGATAATTCTCTGAGAACAGAAAAAGACCAATTAGGAATCAGGAGTTGTTTCTTAAATCAATCTTGAATTCAAACCAATTTTGTAAAAACTTTAATGAAATCTAGTTTGATTATTAAATTGCATTTGGAAGGCTCAATAGTGAAATTTTAAAAAATCTTGATTTGACAAATACTTACTGTACAAAGTCTGATCTTGATTAAGAAGTTTGAGCTGTATAGGAGAACTTGGTCTGATGCAGTTCTGTGGAACTTAAAAATCTGTACTTTCCATCATCAAAAATGTTTATAAAAATGCCAAAGAAAAAGTTGGGAAATAAGTACACACACCCCACCCCCAATAATCCTTTTGATCCCTGTAGAGAAATATGGAAGGGCATCCTGGAAATTCCATATGGTCAACTTGGACACTGGAAATTCACCAAGAAGATAGTCTATTTCTCTTCCTCGAACTTGCAGTCCAGATTTCCTGAAATCTAACCTTAGCTTCTTAGTTATTCCAGTAATGTTGTCCTCCATGCACTGTATTTATCAACTCTGCCGGCAATCTGTGTCTGGAGTTTTATAATATCATCTTCCAGTATGTTTGTGGATATTTGTGCTCTGTATTCTGAGCCTTTAGCTCAAAGTAAAGTGTGACTTCAGTTTTCATTTTTGGAAGAAAACATTGAATGTTACAGTAAATGACTTTGAGTAATTCAAGTCATAGTTGAGAAAGAAAACTCTTGTCCTTAAGTTAGTCCTGTGCTATACTCTTGATAAGAAGTCTATGTTTACTTTGTTTCACAATGAACTTGGGGCCAATATAATTATTATGTCTGCATTTAGAATAGAATCTCCAAGAAAACGAACCCTCGAACAACGACCGTGCTTTTTCTGCATGAGTGTATCGATGAAGGCCTCTAGAACTGAAAATTAAGGTTACTACTATTTTACAGCTTTTTGTTCTTGGCTGAAAGAAAAAGTACAAACTACTGTGGGCAACTCAGATAGGTCAGTATAAATATATCACTACTTCTAGTTCCATGCCTTTCCCCTTCTCATGGCAGTGACGTGACTGTGCATGCAATATCAGAATAAATGAGTTGTTTAATTTTTTTCTAACAGTGGACAATTCATATCTCTTTCAAGGTTTATTTCCTCTGAGCGCATGTCCCACCTGCTCTGGAAGTTCTAGGAAGTGCTGATAGACAGGGGAGTGAAGCCTCAGGTGTATAAGTAATTTTGTTAAAGAAAAGGTGTGTTTTCTTTAAGAAAATTCAAAAAATTTTAATGCATGTACCATAAAAGATATTTTTTGGAAAAATCACACTGAAATAATATTAAGGAGATATAGATTGTGAATATAAAAAGTTAAGGTGGGTGTTGATTTTATTATTTTTCTCAGAGTACATACCTACTACCCTAGGTATTCACGGAAGGGGTTATATTTTATCTTCCGTTAATCTGATTGACCTCAAAGGGCAGATAACATACAACTGACTTAACGTCATACACTCATTAAAGATTAGTCATTTTTAAGAAAAAAGAGAAATCTGCTTAACATCGGTTCTGCTGCCAGCTCTGGTTGGTTGGCTTCTGTAGTATTCCTTTGCTTTCTTATTTCCCAGATTGAGCCTCCTGTCCCATAAAATGTTTTAGTTTACCTGGAGTAACATGCTAATAAATTGGTTGTGCCATTCTCTGGCACTCTGCTAATTATAGTGATGAGGATGATGTTGCGGTAATGGTTACAGTGATAATGATAATGGAAGTGGTAACAGTTATCTATTACTGTGCCCTGACAGCTCTCTATGCCTGCTTACAGCCATTCTCTCATATCATCCTCACGATGACCCTATGAATTAATTCTCATGTGTATTGTCATTTTAGGATGAGGACACTGATGCACAACAAGGCTACCTCACTTACTTAGGACCACAACTAGTAATAATAATAAATCACAAAAGCAATTTTAAGCATCTGGTGTGTTCTCGCATTTATTGAGGAACACATTTGTATTTCATGTATGACCTTACTTCATCTTTACATTGGCCTATGGTACTGTGGTTGTTCCTCTTTCCAGGTAGGGAAGCCAAGATTTAGGATTGCTCTGTCTAGTACTGAAAACTTGGTAATCCCGTGTTGAGTCCTCCCCTTAGTCCATTACCCTTTCTGTTGTGCTCTGCATTCAATAACCAAACTGGATTTTGCCTGTAGCTATTAGAGTTAAGGATTTTCTCTGGTGGATAAAAGGTCAAAGTTGCTGTTTTTCTTCCTCATAATTTGGGTAGATAAATCCCAGATGATGTACTGATGGAAGACAAGGATGACTTTGCCATGAAGATGAGAATATAAAAAATTTTATGCAAACACGAGGCCCAGAGACATTCATGCACAAACAGATATCCTTGTAAAAACAGAAACAGATTGTAAAGGGGAAGGAAAAAAAAAAAAGGAAAAAATACAGACTGTCTTCAATTTGGGCTCCACAGTAAAGAAACAACCTCTTCTCCAAAACAGACATAAATATATCATCTTTATAAAGAAGAAAATTAAGTAAAGCATTCCGTAAACAATATTCACAATGCATTTTATAGTCTCAGAGAGCCTTAAAATTCCTATAGTCACCAGCAATTTAAGTTCACTTATTCATTAAACAGGTATTTATTATACTAGATGCTCTTATGCTGTTCTTGAAGGAATATAAAACACATGCAGCTGTATGAGAACAGTACAAAACAACATTCTGAGGACCAAATAATTTTCCACAAGTTAAGTCCCAGAGTACAGGAAGGCCACAGCATAAAGATGCAATCAGTAAGGTCGGCTTTTTATACAAGAAGAATGTCAGAGGGAAGTGATTTCTGTACTGATCTTTCAAGTAACCAGTGGTATACAGGAGTAGAGAGGAGAAACGGGTTTTTCAGGTTGCGGAAGTATTGTGATAGTGGTACTTTGGATTTCCATTGGAACCAATTCATTTAGGAAGATGTCATGGCTTTCTTTGTCTCAGAAATATTTTATGAGAAAAACACTATGGTAGATCCTAAAATTGATTCAGATTTTCTCCCTATAACTACTCTAGTAGTGAAGCACACTGCTAAAGTTGAAATATGGTAAAGACTGCACTGGCTTCGGACACATTCTTGGGAAATTTTAGGTCAAGCCAAGTATATGGAGTACTCATTTTGCTTTCTGTTTACATCATAATTTGGAAATATGACTTGGAGTTTAAAAACTGACAACAAAAAACAATGAAAATCACCCCTAAGAACCCTAATACTCACTTTTAGAAGTATTTGTACTTTATAATCCCAAAATGTAGGCATTCCTCTAAGCTTCAGAAGTACAAAGAATGATTGTATTGCAATGGGTATTCCCGACCTGTCTGAAATTCCTCCCTGTCTCTTGTTATTATTTGTCTACTTGTCCATAAGATCCTTAAGAAAACGAACATATCATCTGATCTTGGCACCTCTTAAAACATACCTAGTCCTTATCTAATTTTTCATTTCTCTGGGAATTCTGATGAGCTTTTGGCCATTTAGTTGTGGCCTCTCTTGCAAACGGGCAGGCATATACAAATGGCCCTTGGAAGGGAGGTGGTGGTGAGAGAACAACTAGTTAAGAAAGTAAACGGGTGGAGGTTGGGGTTGGGCTAGTGCCTATTTAGACATCCAAAGACTGTGTGCTCTGCAAGTGCTGGGTTCATTTCGAGGAGCTGCAGAAAGGTAGGTGAAATTTGGAGACTTTTGTTTTGGTCACCATGTTGTCCCCGCACAGATAGAGAAAGTCTTTGCTGAGTAGAAATTGTGTATGCTCAGGCTTAGAGAAACGAACCAATGTGTAAGGAAGACAGACAGACAATCTTAAATTCTTACACTGAGCTGAGGGGCTCAGAAGAGAGCATCTTAACTTCATTTATTTACTTCTGTGAAAAGAAATCCATACATATAAAATGTTCAAAAACATTTATTAAGCATACTTAAGGTAGTTTAAATGAGATTTTGAATCTTAGTTCTAGCAACTCTACTGTGTTTTGTAGCATAGAAAATGCAAATAAAATCTGGATTCATGGAGAAACAATTTTTGAACATCGTGTTTGTTTTGCTTAAATACTATCCATTTTCAGGATTATATATATGATTAGAAGCCGGAAAGAGAAAAACTAAACAGGGTAGTGGGTGGTATTATGGTTAATTTTTCCTCTGTATGCTTATTTACATTGTTATATTTTTTCAAAAATGAATGTTACTTTTTCAATAAGAAAATAACAATAATTGCCATTTTTACACAGAACTAAATGGAAACTTAATTGTAGATTAATGGTAAGTTGAAGCAAATAAAATTCATTGCAAGACTAAATTGCTAAGTGTCATGACATAATCATTTTGTGAACACATAATTTATTGAAATGACATTTTTGTATAATAAATAATAGTTTATTTTTGGATAAAAATGAAATGAAAAAAAGCAATAAATATAGCTCTTTAAAAGCTCAGAACAACATTTAGTATATAGCAAAACCTATATACATATTTCATCAATGAGCAAGCAAAATAAATAGGATGAATTTAACTAACAAATGCATAAACAAATAAAGAAAAATACCTTTACGATATTGTTTATGTACTTTGGAGACAATTAGTATGTTTGGCTAATGGTTGTGGAATTTAACACTCCCCAAATTAATGTGGAATGAAAGAATTATTTGGGAAGGTTTTAATCTAGAGAAAGCAGCTGAGCAAAGTAATTTGGTATTAAAGTATTAACACAGGGCAATTTTAGTATTCTGATAGAGTAGTTATTGAAATTGTAATAAATCTGAGTTTCTAAGGGAAATTATCTTGTTGGTAATAGGGTATTATCAGTTTTGCAAATAGTTCCACTTGCTCTAATATATATATTAGAACATACATTATATATAATATATAGTTATATTAAATATATTAAATTAACATAATTATATATCATATATAATATATAGCATATATATTTGTGTTCTATATAAATATATAGTTTCTGTTCATGTTGTATATTGTATTTTATAAAGAAGTATTCAGAAACCAGATGTAAGTCACTTCTGTGTAGTCCAGATCGTTCTACGGTATTATCTTTGTTTTTTTGCCTTCTATGGTATTATCCTTCAAATATGGTGCCTGTTGTCTACTGACTCTTGATAGCACCTAAACCAATACTGAAATTACTTTCCTAAGAAAAGGTTTGTAATTATATAACAAAAGATGAGAACAGGGTTGGTTTACTAGTTTTTAGAATTCATATTTTTCTCAGTTCACAAAATGACTTCCATGGATAATATTCAATCATACTGTAAACCCTCAAAACAATAAATAATAGCTATAATTTCATAATGAAATAGTAAAACTTTCACAGGAGCAGAACAATATTGAATTAATTTACTTCGGTGAAACTTCCAATGAAAATCAGCATACGATGATACTTCAAAATAAGATTCCTTGTTAAACCAGCACAAAGCATCTAGAAAGTCAAAAGGATAGATGTACTAGAGTCTTACCAAATCACAAGATATTTGTGGACAGCCCACAAATGCCACACTCTGGAGGGAGAAAAGGCCATAATTATGAGCATATAGGCACAGTTCTTGTGCTTATTAGAGAACAACAATTTGATGGCATTAAATGTGCACATACTCGTACATATGTGTAATTTTAAATTTTGAAAATCTCTGGAACAAAAGTGAGCAAGGAAAGATAATTTTGACTTGAGGGTTTGGCAGGGTTTTCTAAGGAGTCATATACCTGACCAGAGTTGTTTGAGATTGGGGGAAAGACGAATTTCTAGGAAGACTGATGTACATGTGAAGGTCTAAGTTAGGAGGCATCTAACTTCTTTGCCTGAACTAGAAGAGCACTGCTGCAGGAGCATGTGAGGGAAAAGGCAAGCAACACAGCCCAGAAGATAGGCAGGGCCCTGGTTGTGCAGCATCTGGGAAACTATGGTGGAAAATGACCCATGCAGCCCATGACAGTGTGACAGCAATCGCTTTAACTATGTATGTGAAGTTAGGCTTAACAATGTTCTCTGTATTGCAAACATTCCCTTATCCAAGTCATCTTAAACAGGTTTAATATTGAGAACCATGGTTCAAAAACAAAGTCTATCACAGGTCATTGGAAGAAACCATCTCTCAAAGCTGGTGATCTGAGTCATCTCGAAGTATAGGTGTCAAACCTGTTGTCACGAAAAAATCTGGAGAGCTGAACCAATGAAAGACAGCAACTACATTTATTATGCACCCATAATATTGGCTACATTACACACAGGGTCTCATTTAATCTTTATGTTATTTTCCCTCATTTTAGAGAGAACATTGAGTCACAGGAGAGGTAGTGAATTTCCAAATACAGAGGAAATGAAGAGGCAAAATTCAAATTTGGTTCTTCAAAGTTTGTGATGTTTCTACTAGGAAGTATGATTTTTTTAAATAGTCACAGTTCCGTGAACATGCATGATACTAGGACCCCTGAAATAAAAGTCTTAAGTGTTAGCAGCCTTCACTCCTTTCATTAATTTAGTCTGTCCTTTCATCGTAAATTCAGACACTTAACAAACATTAACTGAAAGTTTAGTAAAACACTGTGACATTATGGACGAACAGAGATGAAGAAGTGGAGAAAGGGGAGAGATATAAAGAAACATAAGGCTCGGGGTCTGCCATCAAGAAACTTGCATGAGGAAAGCTTATGTGCACACACTTACAAACTAATGAAGCACATGTTAGGTCACTGGAGCAATTCAGGGTAAGAGTAATTCCTGCCATGCCTGCAAATGCAACTGATATACATGAGTAGTCATGGGCAAAGAATATTCCCCCAAAAACTTCCATAAGGAGGGGACACATTTGTTAGAAATCCATTTCAGACCATTTCTTCTCAGATTAGCAAAACTGGAAAAATACAGAGCATGTGACTCTGAACAGGGTCCCATGGTGAGTTCAAGAATGTTAAAGAGTAACATGTAATTAATTCCTGGAGTCTCAGGATGATTCCTTCTTCCTATCTCCTTTTTTGTTTACCTCAAGTAAATCTAATGATGAGGGATCGAGATAAGATAACTTTCTAATCCTTTCTTTTTTTCAATGCTAGAGCTCATGCTAAGTTAGAGCTCATACTGAGCTAGACCCCAATGTGCATTTTTGTTTTGTTTTAAGTACACAGACCAGAGGGAGTACTGAGTTGTCCAGCTTGATGGGATGCCATAGAGGAAGAGGAAGAGGAAATGGAAATAAAACCAGATAGCAGAGGCCTTGAATATCAGAGTTTAGAGTTTAGATTTTCAATACTAGATAACAGAGAATCTTGAGTCTTGTGCTGTGTGTGTTTGTATAAATGGTTTCTTAAGAATACACTCTTGAAATGAGAGTATTTTTCCAATTATAGAAATAAATTTTATGAATTGAAGATATTTATGCTCATTGTTTTATTTCTAGCCTCTTTCAAGAGGCAATACATGTTCAGTCTATTGTTTTCCCAGATTATTATTGTAACACTACTGTTGGGGAGTTAATCTCAAAATTAATTCTGAGAGTCAACAAAGTTTCTGTCCAACATTTGACATGTCCTAACAAAAATTTACATATTCCATCTGTCCCTCTGACCAGAATTTACTTCCTCTCAATTTCACACAGGAAATATTCTCTCCCGATGTTTCCTTTGATATGTAAGGTCAAAGAGTGATTCTTCCTTTTTTTAAAAAAAAGCTTGCTCAACATGAGCTTTTGATATTTCCCTGCAGCCCAGCCATCTTCCAAGTCAGATTTTAATCATATCTTGACCCATAACCTTTTATTTCAAAATTGATTTTGGCAGGAAATCAAAGGTAGGGGAGTATCTGTATTAAATATTGATTTTTAAAAAGACTTTTTTTTTTCTCTTACCCTTTCTCCCTTTCAGAAGCTGAAAGGAGAGATTAATGAAAGAGTTAACAGCCTCTAAAAATCCATCCTAGTATTTCCCTTTTCATTCATCTTTCTTTAGTTTTTTCTCTGGATTATAATATAGTTTTGGTTGCATTTCGTTTCAAAAGTATTAGTGTGGCTGGGTATATGGCACAATCCTGTAATCTCCAAGCTCTGGGAGATTGAGGCAGTAGGATCACAAGTTTGAGCACAGCTTAATTTAGAGAGAGCCTGCCTAAACAACAACAACAGCAGAAACAGCAACAAATCAGCTGGGGATGAATCTCATTTAAAATGTTCTGGGTTCAATCCCCAGTACCACACACACACACACACACACACACACACACACAGAGTACAAGTGTGTCTTAAAAGTATTTTAATAAAATATATTGACTTACAATATTGACTTTGAGATCTTCTTTGAGATCTTTCTTTTGTTGACTTACAATATTGACTTTTAGATCTCTCTCAAGCAAGAGCCCAATATGACATAAAATGCAAAGTGAAGAAATAAATCTAGAAGATGTATTATTTTTATCTTATTTCAAATTTTAAGAATACATTTTAAGCCGGGCGTGGTGGCTCACACCTGTAATCCCAGCACTCGGGAGGCTGAGACAGGAGGATCGTTGCAAGTTCGAGACCAGCCTGGGCTACGAAGTGAGCTCAAGGCCAGCCTGAATGGCATGGTGAGACCCTGTCTCACAAACATGGGCTGGGGATCTAGCTCAGCGGTCTAAGCGCCTGCCCAGCAAGTGCGAGATCATGAGTTCAATCCCCGGTGCTGCAAAAAAAAAAAAAAAAGAATACATTTTAATTGCACAATGTCTCTTGATATTACTAATAATATCTGTCTTTTATTGAATGCTGTCCTCTGCCAGGTACTGCTTTACAGAAAGTGTAATAAAAACCCCTATGAGATCAATGTGACTAAATGGGGTACCCCTCCAGATTCATATATTAAATATTTAACCCCAAATGAGACAAGATTTGGAGATTCATTTGATAATTAACTTTAAATGAAGTCATAATTGTGGGTTTCTAAGCCAATAAAATTGGTGGCCTTAAAAGAAGAAGTAGAAAAAGAGTGGTCTCCCAGCACATGTGCTGAGGAAAGGCTATGTGAGGATAAATGAAGAAGGCAGAGTCAACAGGCCAGTAAGAGCCCTCACCAGAATTCCACAGTGCCACCATCCTGATCTTGGACTCACTCTAGAACTATAAAAAACATCAGTTTCTCTTGTTTAAGCCATGTAGACTATGGTACTTCGCATGTCAGCCTATGTTGACTGATATGGTGACTATATCCATTTATGATTAAGAATCAAACTGAGCAATCCATGGTAGACTGGCATTTGAACCCCTGGTTGTCTGACCTCAAAACTCTGCTCTTAGAATTCTTCTCTGAATTTTGATTCAGAAAATAATGGGTAGCCTTTCAAAAAGTCCAAAACCCTTTAGCTACTTTTCTGTATTTTTATTTTTCAGATTTAGCAAATCAACACAAAACCAGTGAGTTTTTCTTATTTCTCATCCTTATTGTCAGATATTTTTGTGTTCTAGCAGGATGTTATTATTTGAGCTCTCTGAATTTCAGGTTAATGTTGAAAAATATAGCCAATCATTCTGAAATTGTAATGTTGAAAAATCAGATATTTACTGTTGCTGTATTTGCGTTTTATAAAACATACTAAATACAAAATATCCAGTGTTGTGCCTGTAACCAATTGGCAGTGTCCCATGAAACCATATTAAAATTAACATCTATTAATTAGATTAAAAATTCAGTGAGAATGACAGCTGCTAGTGCCTTTTACAGTTACTGTGTTTCTCTCTAATCCATATGGCAAAAATCACATAATACTTTCTTCCCCCATGGAAATAAATACTTAAGATAAAATGGTTTGATTAGATGTAATCAGGGTGTGTTCATCTGCTTTCTTTCTTTTCTTTTTTTCTTCATTTTTTTGTAAAAGCTGAATTATCTTTTTTTCCCTGTTCACAGGTTTTCACCAGCCATATTTTTATATCTGATTAGCATCGTTCCATCATTATGGC
Organism: Cuniculus paca; assembly: GCA_004365215.1. Taxonomy (NCBI): domain Eukaryota; kingdom Metazoa; phylum Chordata; class Mammalia; order Rodentia; family Cuniculidae; genus Cuniculus; species Cuniculus paca. Next base: position 4,860 of record RJWT010029277.1, on the reverse strand, counting down.
TCCTTGAAATGCAACGTAAGACCCAGGTACTTCCCTTTAGCAAAGAAAAAATGGGAATATTCAGCAATTATATTCACAATATGATTTGACTTATTTCAGAAATGCACTTTTCTAAGGGGTTAGAGTCATCAAGAATTGAATAAATAAAGGACATTAACAAGAAGTGACACCAATACATGTCAAAAAATAAAAAAAATTGCATTTGTTTCAGAATTAAGATAACATAGTTAATTAATATGTTGGGCTAGTAATTTTGCCCCTAAGACTCCCTCCTTCACCTACAATACATTAATGTTTTCATGGGAATGTGAAAATTTGAATTTAACCCTTGCAGCTTCAATGAATTACTCTGTTGTGCTAAGAATGAGCAGACCCCAATAATCTGAAATCCTGAAACATGACATATTTAGAAACTACAAATTAACAAAAAGGTACATCATGTGTGCTATATAAATATTTTCAAACTCAAAGTGACTATTTAAAATACAGGTTACACAATTGTAGCAGATTCATTTTGGAGGGCTTATGGGATGTCTTAGTTAATGAGCAATGCTATTACAGGGCCCTGAAATTAAAGTCAAAGGAGAGAAGCTTATATGTATTCAGCTATACTGACCTAGAAAATAAACTGTGACTTCCAATAAGAGTCTGCAATTTTTATGTAGATACTTTAATTGAGCTTCTTTCTACATAGACAGTGCTACTTAGCAGGCTCTAGGCTGAGTTCAGCCATTTCCTGTTGTTCCTCCTCCTGAGTAACTCCAGAAAGGCCATTCAGCAAATTCATCATATTCCACCTTGAACTTCAAGGTTGGAATTGTAGCACAGTATTACAGATGACTGTGGTTATTATATAATTTTTTTTACCTTCATCGATAAAATATTTGGGCAAAATCTGTGGAGATTTGACCCCATGCAAACTCTTTTTTGCTATATTTAGCCATTTTATAGCAAATATAAGCCTTCAATATACAACCTCTTATGGCTAATGCTTGCCTCAAATCATAGGCACAGAGAAGAAACAATATTTTCTCCTTAAGTCTCCTCCTAAAAAATGTTAAAGTCACAGGCTATCTCTACGTCTGAACCAAAAGGATTTTTGTAACTGTAGATTGGTTGGTTTAAATTACCATGACTTTTTTAAAAAGTAGCATGAGGAATTAGGGAACTCTATCTTCTAACTCTTACTGTTTTGTGGGATATAAAAATAAGCTCTGGTGATTTGAATCTAATTTTCCAATACATGCAAGTCTATGACATGGCCATCATCCACAATAATAACTGATTTCCCTACATGCTCTTATAATATAACTGCATTGTTCAGTTAATTGATATACAGGTCAAATCCCATTACAACAAATCGCATGCAACCAAAATCTCTCTTTTTAATAAAAAGAAATTTTTGAGCCCCAGGCAGTAACTCTCTAATTTTCATACTACAAAAGAAGTTGAACCTTTAGTAGCAATGGATTTGACACTGAGAATTAAAATGAATGCCCAGAGATTGTAATGGGCAGGGTAAGCAGAGATAAAAGTAGGAAAAGTGAGAGAAACAAAAGATGTTGGTATTGCACTTATAAAACTAAGAAATGATGGAATAAAGTAAGTTAGAGCAACTCCCTTGGTTCACTCAGGAATTTTGGTGGTGATAATCAATTTTCTTTTTATAGAATCCTGTATTTCAGAGTATTTTCAGAAACATTTTCTCATTTATAGACACCACTCATTAAGTTAGTTATAGTATATACATTTTTGCATGATGGAAGCTTCATAATATATTAATATATTATGATATATATAATAATACACATATAAAATATGCATTTTACAATTATACAATACATAATATAATATATTATACATGCATTGTTTTAGAGGAGTTTGTATTATTTGAGTTTTTCATAATGAAAAAGAGTAGTGTTCTTTTTCCATTTATTCACCATCCTGATGTTCTAACTTATGACTTGGCATTAGAAAAACATCCTGACCTATTTCATAAAGACATTTCTCTTAGATGACCAATTCGATGCCTTAATTTCTGAATCTTGTAGAATGCATGGATCAAAATGGTTATGATGACTGTGACCTTAAGCAATGGAGAGGCCTGTTTATGAGATGGCACAATTAAAGCAGTGGAAATGCTCTGGTCTTGATGGTGTCTCAGTCTGTTTGATCCAAAGGAGATATTTTTGAAGCCATGGAAATTTTCGAAGACATAGCCCATGAAAAGTCTTCATATTGCTGCTCAAATCATCTTCATAAAATTGCCCACACAATGATAATGCAAACAATATAAGCCAAAAAAATCACGAGTCAGATTAGGTTTAAGGAGTAAATCACCTATTCATTACAATTCTAATGTAGTTGTCACATAAAGGAAAGTTCATCAATCTATAACAGAATAGCAGTGGAGAGGAATTTGGATAAATCACCCCATAAAATGGGCTGCAAAACCATTTGCTCCCAAATTAGCTTATATTGCACTAAAATGATTTTTTCCTAAATAATAAAATGCTTATGGATTTTTTAGTAATAAGAATGTAAAAAAATACATCTGATTTCAAGCCTTGGGAAAAAGTGGTAAAAATGTACTGCCTCTCGACCATTAAATTCTTAATTATAAAACTATTCAGCCACGAGTATTTATGATTCAGTTCAAAGATATTTTTTAATCTTTAGTTTTTTTCTTGGAGCCTTAGCTTCACGCACACATAAATACATACACACACAGCAACAGTACAAACAGCTGGATTTTTGCTTCTAGAAATGTGACACATAGCCATTTTTCTTAATTATTCTTGTCATTTCACTCATAACCTAGTTATTTGGATGGAAAGTAGACAAAAATAGTTTCTTGTCAGACTTTTTATCCTACCTTTCCAAGTAGTGTATAGAATGATCAGTGAAGTACCCAGAATAATTAAGATATATGAGGCTATGAGGTGGTAATACTAGTGACATATATGTGTATATGTTTCAAAAATATGTTAGCATTGCAGATGTTTTAAAATGTCAGCCTTTTAAAAACTCAATTTGTCAAATATGCCTTGGCTACAGCTACATTTTCAAGTGACTGTGTCTTCTCTTATATTCTTTTCCTTCTTCTAATCTACCTTAAGTTCCCAGTACCTGGCTGAAAAATAATAATGTAGAATTCATTTGCAGAAATTTCTATGCATGGTGAAGAAAGAGAGAACAAAATACGCCATTAAGACAATTGTCAAAACTTTTGTAAACTGAAACTGACTTCTGAACTGACCGTTAAATACAGCGCTTGACAGGCAAAAGGGAAAGAAACTGGAATATTTATTTAAATAGAATTTTAGACAGTGGGGCTTCAGTGTAAGACACATAAATGCTTCGGCCAAAATCATTAATGTTCTATTGTTGTCTTGGGTGTTTCTTTTTATCACAGTAGTTCCAGTGTCAAAGGGGGAACCTTTGTTGTCAATCCATAAATTCTGTAGTTCTCCATAATGATTGAGAGCATCTACATCCTCACAGACCTATAAAACAAGTCATAAGTAGTTGACAGTCTTCTCACCTCAATTGAAAAGTAGTTTTCTACCTCCGGTCTATATTCTGATCCTGGTAAATGGGTTGTGTATAAACTTCACATATTTGTTTATAATCTCTTGAATATATTGAAGCCTTGTTTCAGTGATTTTTTTTGGATACTTCCCCAATTCTTAGGATTGCAGTATTCAGTCTGAAAGAATATCACAGAATACCAGCAGAAAAGATGACGTCAAGCAATCATTGACATTCAATGAAGAAACCACCGGAGTGGAGGATATCATCAAGACGGTGAGAGCTTATTCCTAACATTCATGAAAAGATTTAGAAAACTGGGGACTTGGTGAAGAAAACATGCTTTATATCTCTCAGTTTATTCTTCCCTGTAGAAATTTTCCAATTTAATTATTTGATTAAAGAATTAATAAAAGAGTCAAATGCTTATATATTAGTAAGCATGTATTACTTGCATGAGAGGTATTATATACAGATAGTCCTTGTGTAATGATCAAGTTCTGATCTGGCAACTATATCATTAAATAAATTGGATGCTAAATGAGGAATTGTATATAGTTTGTACATTGCAATATTCAGAACAAATGGTCAAAGGAAACTTCAACTTGATGACTTTGCTTTTGTTTGCATAACTTACATGCACTACTGTAATGTATAATGAACATGAAACTAAAGTACTGTACTATACAGTAAAATCAGAAAAAGTTACAGTACTGTATAAACAAGGCATCCTGTACAAAAAAGACATTGAAGTTCTAATGGAAAAGGACTGAGCTGTACAAAAAAAAAAGACAGATGGTAAGTCCTAGTGGTGGGTCGTAAGTCCAAACAGTCTTCAAACAGGTAGGTCGCTAATGAGGAGTATCTTCACATATGTATGGTTTATATTTTACATAAATATATGTAACACACAGTATTAAGGAATACAATTCAGACAATATGTACATGGTGCACATAAATTAAAATACATACTACTTCAATATTTTAATATCACTCAAAAATTTATGATTTCTAAATATATAAATATATAAATTATATATAAGGATAAGTAAACTGTGAACAATGGGCTATTGTTCAATACTAAAAAGAAAGCAAATATACAGTGGGGTGTTGCTCAGCTATAAAGAAGGATAACCTGGAGGCTTTTATAGGTAAATGGATGCAACTTGAGACCACATTCATAAGTGAAATAAATCAGACTTGCATGTGTAAATATTGTATTGCTTCCCTAGTGTAAAAAACTGAAAGAGTAAATAAGATAAAAAATGTACAATAGATATTGTGAAAGTGAAAGGGAAAAAACTGCTCAAAAGGAAAGAACAACTGGAA
>RJWT010029276.1:0-14961 GCA_004365215.1 Cuniculus paca | reverse complement strand
CAGATTTCAGAGGGCCTGGGAGGCCAGGCAATGTGCCCCTGAGAGGGCAGTGTGTGAAGCTGTGAGTATGAAGCCAAAGGTGCAGTGGAGACTGCAGAAGTTTGGAAAAGCCAGGAATGTGGATCATCGGAGAAAACCTGCAATGGGGGAGCAGAGCCTTCACAAGAGAAATACCACAAGGTCAGTGACCACTAGAAGTGCCATAGGGGTGGAACCATACAAGTCCTTTGGAGCTCAAAATTTGCCACAGGTTGCTTCAGATACTGGACAAGCAACTATAGGATTCAACATTTACCCTGCTGGATTTTGGACTTGTTTTGGTCCCAACGCTTTGTACCTTCCTGTTTGTAACTTTTGGAGTGAAAATTTTTGTCTTGTGCCTTTGCATGTTTGAAGTGTTTAACTTTGTTTTTGCTTGTACAGGGACTTGCAGCTAAGAGTTTGCCTTACATTTCAGAGACTTGGGACTTGGACTTTTTAGCAATCCTGAAACTGTTTCAATGCTGAAACTGTTAGAACTTGGGCAACTCTTGCAGATCGACTAAATGCCTTTTGCATAGAGGGATGTGCATGTCTTTGGGAGGCCAAGGACAAAATGTTATGTTTCTAGTGTAATATAATGTTAATAGACTTACTGCTGGTTCTTAAGGATTGTTAAAGTTTGTTATAATGTTCAAGTTGCAAAATCTCCCCTACAGAACAGCCTTACTGCTTTCAGCCAGACTTACAATGAAAATCAAAAAGAATAAACACAGCCAAGGGAAATGAAAAATGTACTGTGTACAATATAAGGGGTGGAGAAGAGGCTTACTTGCTCCCTTTTGCTCTGACTGCTACCTTGAAGTGTTGCCCCAGTGCTTGCCACCCTGCCTTGGAGCCAGGTGATTATGGACTGAAATCCCCAGAAACTGTAAGCTAAATAAACCTTTCCTTGCTTCACTTTGGGTGTCAGGCGTTTTGTCCCAGCAGCAAGAGAAAAGTAACCAAGACACCCTCTATAATTCTGAGCTACATAAACCTCTCCATCTTAAACTGCATATGTCAGGTATTTTGTCCCAGGGAAGGAAAAGTAACTTACAAAGAAAAGTGGTACCAAGGATGGGTCACTGATGTGACTATACATGACCATGTGATTCAAAAGCCTTAACACTGGCTTAGGGGTGCAGTTTGGAAAGGTTTGGAGATGCCAACTACAGAAAAACACTAGGGGAAAGTAAGAAGAGCTTAATGGACAATTCTGGTCAGAGTTCAGAAAATAAGAATGCTGATAAAAGTGCACACAATAAATAAAAGTCAGGCTCATGAGGTTGCAGATAGAGATGAGGACTTAACTGTAAACTAGACTACAGGCTATTCATGTTACACTCTGACAAAGAATTTGTCAATCTCCTAAGAATTTATAAGGGGCTAAATTTAAAAGTAGCATGCTAATTAATCTGGAAGAATAAATTTCAAGGCAAGCAAATGTTCAAGATGTGACATAGGTACTACTTACTGCTTTCAGCCAGACTTACAATGAAAATCAAAAAGAATAAACACAGCCAAGGGAAATGAAAAATGTACTGTTTAGTCAAAAACCAAGGACCTACAACCTTAGGGCCAAGGAAAGTATGATTGCTAAAAAGATAAGTGCCTTTTTTTTTCAAAAGGCAAGTATTTTACATTGGAACAATAGAAAAGATGCCTTCAGGGCATCACAAAAAATTGGTCACATCACACATGATAGCAGGCTAAAGCTTGTAAAAGGGGTAAACTCCTTTTTAAAGACTTTGCATTGAGATAAGACCACCCAGAGCACCCAGCTCACTCAGGGCCACCTAGGAAAGTCTACCTCCAAGTTCAGCCTTCCAGGAACTCAGAGACTACTACTACAGCCATATCTGTGGCTCAAACTACCAGAAGACTTTGGCACCACTTTCATATAGTGCTGGGTTTTCAGGCATGCAGAATGCAGGAGTTGTGAAGTCATGGAAGCTTCTCAGATTTTTGAGGAAGGCCTGGGAGGTCAGACAGTGTGCCCCCAAGAGGGTGACAAGTGAACCTATAAGTAAAGTCAAAGGTACTATGGAAGCTGGAGATGCCAGTTGAGGAAAAGGTGCGGGCAATACGCAGTATCAGCCCAAGAGAGAGGCCACATAGGTCACAACTGGCAAGGACATATGGGCAGGGCTACCCAAGTCCTTCAGAGCTCAAAACTCACCACAACTTGCCCCACAGGCTGAGAATAGAGCTATAGGATTTAATATTTGCCCTGCTTGCTCTTAGTCTTGCTTTAATGTAATTCCTTTCTATTCCTCCCTCTTGGAATGTGAATATTTACTTGGCACCATTGTGTGGTGGAAATGTTTAAGTTTGTTCTTAACTTTTACATAGGGTCATAGCTAAGAGTCTGCCTTGGAACTCAGAGAAGACTTTACACTTAAATTTTCAGCAATGATAAAAACATTAAAACTTTCTGGTTACTCTTAAAAGTAAATAAAATACATTTTACATAATGAGATGAACATGAAACTTTTGGAGGTCAGAGGCAAAATGTTATGGTGTTTTGTATTCAAAGGTAGAGCTTTTAAAAGATGATGGGGTCATGGGAGTGCTGTTAATCCAGTGATAAGCTCATAGCCAAATGTACTGTTATGAGAGGGAAGCCTTATCAAAAACGTAGGTCACTAGGGGCATGCCACATAAGGATGTATTCTTGTCCCCCTTTCCTCCCTTCTCTCTCAGCTTCCTGGAGGCCTTGGGATAAGCACCATTCCCCCGTCATGCCCTTCCAACCATACTGATTCTACCTTGGAGCCAGCATATCATTGATTAAGCCTGTAAGTCAAATAAACCTCTCATCCTTCAGTTATGGATGTTAAGTGTTCTGCCCCACTGAGGAAAAAGTCACTAATATTCTACTTTAATGTCATGAAGTTCCCTGATCCTAGGGTATGTGGATTATAAAAGCAAGCACAACCCTAACAAATTGCTCTTATTGATGATTACAAAAAAAAAACAAGTTTCAACTTCTTTAAGACTACAAAAAAGGGCAAAGTATCCTTTACTTCTGCTCAGAATAATCTTAAAATAAGTAAAATGCCAGCCATCAGGGACTGAGCCAGGCACTCAATCTCCTATGATGAGTGTATGGTGAAGACTTAAATAAAAGACACAAGTAATGTTGTTCTGGGGTCCAGGAAGGTCAGATCTCTCCTGAAGCTAAGACAAACACTTCTCTGGATTGTCCATATTTATTGCGTTTCAAACAAATTTGGTGGGGGGGAAGGAGGGGAAAGAAAATGAAAGAAATAGCTTAGGTAAAGGTGGGAAACCGAGCACAACCTTGAGAAGTTAGAACAAGACTTTACCAGCAGTAAATTTTGCCAATGAAGAGAACTGTCTTATCTCTAAAGTTGACAGTTATTGCGCTAGAATTGGTGTAAGAGCCAAATACCCTTGGCTGTCTCAGCAGTGGTGTTATCTTGTCTTCAGAGCACTGTGGTCACCAACTTAACCCTTATACAGCCTGGTCCCCAACACCAGCAATGAGAATAAAGAAAGCACTGATCCATGCTACAACATGGATAACCCTTGAAAATATTATTTCATTAAGTTAAAAAATTTCAGATGCCAGGACCATATATTGAATAATTTCATTTACATATTGAACATACTGAAGAGGCAAGTCCAATTCACAGTGAGGCAGAAGTATATCAGTAATGGTCAGGGGCTTCCAGGAAGTGGGGTGGGTACTGAGGGGGAAAAATGGTGAGAGACCGCTAATGAATATGGAATTTCTTTCCAATTGATAAAAATCTTCTAAAACTGGTTGTTGTGATGGTTGCTCCAGTGTCTGTATACACTTAAAATTACTGAACAGTCACTTTAAATGGGTGAACTGTATGGTATGTGAATTATATTTCAATAAAACTGGATATTTTTTCCAAGTAAAATGGGAATATACTCTCGTACTTACAAACATAAACATGAGACATGTTCTCTTTTCATTCTCAAACACACACATCCACTCAGTTTCTCACTTTAATCCCAACTATACAGTCTCTTGTCCTCTACATTCTAGAGCTATTCTTTGCAAATTTAATATATGTGGCCAGGCCTTGTGGTATACGCCTATAATCCCAGCACTTGGGAGACGAAGACTGAGGCAGGAGGATGGTTTGAGGATAGCCTAGGCTACCTAGTTGAGTTTGATGCCAGTCGGAACTACATAGCAAGACCCCATCTCAAAAAAATAAAAACAAACAAAACAACCTTAATGCATGGAAGAATCACCTGAAGACTTTATTAAAATGCAGATTAGGATTCCATAAATTTGAAGGGAAGCCTGAGATTCTGCATTTCTAGCAAGTTCCCAGTTGTGGGAAGGATGAAAGAGATGTACCAGACCACAATAAAAGGTTTACTACATGGATTCATAACATATACTGAGTTCTAATCAGGGAGCAGAGCTACTACCACAACTCAAACCACAAGCCACACCCTGGAACATTCCTAGGAAAGGCTTTTCCTCCCTGTTCCTTCTGAGCACAGAGCTACACACAGACAGTCACAGCCTTCCCTCTAGGCTAGGTCTACTGCAGCTGATGGACCTTCTATCAGCTACCTCCTCCCTGTGGGAACATTCTCAGATGCATTGTGTCAGTTCTTCAGAGTATTATCCAGAAACCCGTGTTTATGTGTGTGAGGGTGGGTACATGCAAATAGTTTTAAAAACCATGAAGTGTTATCACTGCTTTATTATGGGGGAAGAGTGTTGAGATAGGCCAGCTGTAATTACAGTAATTTCTGATGCCTCCTGTGTACTAAAGACGAGCCAAGACAAGGACTACCTCTTCTGCCAGGGTTTGGCAAAGACAAGGTCATTTGCCAGAAGAGAAAGACTTCACTGACCAAAGTTAAGTTAGTTCTAAGAAGGACTAAAAGCTTTAGTTCATGTCTTAGAGATGCTTTAGCTTCTTGTTTCAGTATGAAATCATGAACTTAATAATGGGAGTTTTAGTTAACAGTCACAGACATGAGCCACACTCACTTCACACACATCTCAAATACACCACTAGAGTGACAGGAAAATTCAAGGTGTCCGATTAAACTGTAGCCAGAAGGAACCAAAGCAATAAAGCTCTAAATGAGCTTCGCTTTCCATCAAAGTGCAGTAGCCTGAGGATAAGAAAAAAAAATTACTTCACTGTAGAATACTTCATACTTTAGTTTCCACAATTTCAACCAAAAGCAAAAATGAAAAAAAGAAAATGTGCTATATGTCTATTTATACCTATGTTTACTCTACAAAAAAGAAAACTACTTTCATAATCATGGAACTATTCAAGAAATATGGAATTTATTACATATTTCTCCAAACACAAGCTGTACAAACAAGTTTATAAGACTTGGGAAAAGCTAATGATCCACTTTACCACAAGAGAGTCCTAAAATTAGTTATTCTGCTTGTATATTTCCTTATAATAGCAAAATAATTGTTGAGCTTTATGAAACAGAAAACACTGATTACAGGTATCTTCTTAATTTGCAGGGTTATTATTCTACGATGCTGTCTTAGTTACTTTTCTCATTGCTGAGACGAAATAGTCAATACCTAAAGTTAAAGGAGGTAATGTTTACTTTGGCTCACTGTTTGTTGAAGTTTCATTCCCTAACTGGCCAGCTCCAAGAGAGGGTGGCATGATAGAGGACCACTGCAGAGCAGGCAGGAGGCAGCAGAAAACAAGCAGCAGCAATGGCAGAAGCACATGCAAGTGATGGCAGCAGCCCTCTTTCTACCCCTTATATCCATCCAGGCTACCTCCCTTAGGATGGGTAGCACTTGGGCACCTTTAATCCCGGCATCATGTCCTTAAACCCAGCACTGCACACCTAATCCCAGCATCACATACATAGATCCAGCCACCTCTGAAAAGCCCCACCAGTGACTGTATGAGGCTTCAGGAGTGACATCTGGATACGAGTCATAACAGATGTCAACTCTATGAACACTGGAAATTGTAAAAGTTCTTAACATCTTTCAAGAAATGAAATTTGTCATAATGTATAAGTAAAAATAGGAAAAATTTGATTTTAATTGCCAGTTAAAAATAAGAATTTTCACTAAAAAAGAAATGAAAGCCTATTTAACACCCTGGAATTACCATCTTTACTCAGTCAGCTTTTTAACCGTAAGTATAGTGTATGGATTCTACAACCCAAAAACTGAAATGACTGAATACAATTTCTTCATCAATAAGTATCCCAACAATGTAAGAGAAGAACTCAATTTCAGGGAGTACTGCCCTATTTTTATTCTGACTGTGAGTCAACAAACTGGTTTATATAACATAAGCATTCATTAAAAAATAAACTAAAATAAACTTTAGAAAATGTACTGTACTTCTTAAACTTTGCTTTAAAACATTTTTGTTAAGCTTGCTCCATAACAAAAAGGAAAATAATCATCTTATTAGTCAACCATCATGCTGTTTACACCCTGATTTAAAAAATAGTTACTTTAACAGTTCAAGGGTTTCCATAATGTTGTAAGTTCTCACTGCAGTATGCACTCACTTATGTTAAACAATCATTCATTCCAAATGTGTTTAATCACTTTAATCAACCTAACATTCACGTATCAGCTTTTCCATGACTCTGACACTAAACTATAAACTCGAAGAGAACAGAAACAGGCCATCAATACCCTGAAGCCCTAGAGCTGTTGCCTACATAATACTGTTTTTTAGACAGATGAAAAGAACCTGATCCCTATCCTCACATACAACATAGAAAAAGTTGGGCATCATTTCAAACCCTTGTCTACCAAGTTAAAACTGCATACTAGTGAGGCTATATCACACTGACCAACTTAAGAGAAATACAATTTGGTAGTAACGAGGGCTCCAACCCTAACTTTACAAATCAGTAACTGAGAAATACACCTCCATGAGAAAGTAAGCGGGAGGACTGTGAGTTCAAGCCCATTGTGTCCAAGTTAAGATCCTGTCTCAGTGGGAAAGCAAGGCTCTGGGTTCAATCCTTAGTACCAAAACAAAACAACCTTTGAAAGAAGCCAGTCCTGTCTGCAGCTCTCAGCAGCCACAAAATGATGCCAGGAGAGCAGAGCTGTGTTGCCTCTTCTGTGTCTTCCACGAGAATCACGCATCACCTCCCCTACTGATGCAAACCCAGGCAGGTTTGAGGGGCAGCCCCTGCCCTTCTTATGGGGCACTCTGCTCAGCTGTAACTTTCTTTTGAAGTCTACATTATCAGTATCCTCCCCAAATCCGTAACAAGTACATGTCCTGAATTGACACACTAGAGACCCACAGAATTAATACAGCCCCAAGATCTATTTTTATAACTCACAGATGCTTTTAAAACCTTACAAAGATCAACCATCCTGGGTTCCCCCACTTCCCAATGCTTGAGGCTGACAGCCTAGGCTCAAACCATGAGCTTCCCACTCACTATAACCAGGCAGGGAGGTTCACTCTACTGCAGGTTTATGGACGCATTTAATTTGTATGCCCTGTACCTGTCAGAGTTTTCTAGGGAGAGACCATAATCCAAAAGGTCCTCAATGGATCTGCTTAAACAAGACTGAGAATCTTTTCTCTTTCCTTCTTTTCAGTCCCAATTCTCCTTCACAAAATTCCCAGGAAATTTTCTATCTTTAATTATTTGGGGCTTGAACTATACAACTCTGACTCTTTGGATTCAAATCCTAATTCTCCCTGTTAAAAGCTATGATCTTCATCAAGCTATTATGTCTCTTCTATTTTTCACCTCACCATAAATAGTCACTTCTTTGGGCTGGGAGAATTACTGTTTGTTAAGTGTGTAAGACTGTTGGCTACTAATATTGCTACTTACTGGATGACGCCCACAGAGTGCCAGAACCATGCCTTTGTTAACGTCTCCCCCCATACCTCAACAGTGACATGCAGAAGCAACAGGTGCTAAGATCAGTTTACTGCTGTGTGTAAAAGTATTGAAAAATAAGATAACCTACATTTGGGACTCTTAGTTTTCTACCCACTAAAACAGAGCTACTTTATTCAAAAACATTAATTTAAGAGTAATACAGCCATTTCCATGGAATTTTATGTCCACATGCACTAGACCAAAATAAAAATTGATTAAATTGTATTTCCATGTCTTAATAAAAATAAAGCATGTTTTTCTCCTACCTAATCTCAACTTAAAAGCCACTTGACAACTCCCCTGCGTTTAGCCTTGAGAATTTTTTTTTTCTTTCTTAAAACATCTATGTAAGTAAAGACAGTAAAAAAATCATAAAGGCATTTGCAACTCTCAAATTTCAGGGCTCTGGTCCCAATACTACTCTGACTACAGAATGTCAGAGGAGCTTAAAATATCACTATGTTTTATCTATCAACAAATTGTCACTTCACTTGAGAAAGTATGAGTCAAAATCAAAATAGTTGTTTCCAACCTACCTCACCTCAGTGAGGAAGAATGAAATCTGTTAATTTTATTTATTGGAATTTCCATTAATGGGATCCTATGATATGATCTGACCATAAAGTGGGAAACTTACAAATTTCAAATTTGAAAAACAAAGTCTTTATTCCTAAATATCTAACTTTTTCAGTTATTTATATTTAAATGCAAATCAGACCCCCCAAAAGACCCCATTTTATTTTATTTTATTTATTTTATACATATTTTGTACTAGGAATTGAACTCAGGACCTCATGCTTGCCAGGCAGGCACTATGCTGCTGAGCTATATCCCCAGCCCAAGACCCCATTTTAACTGAACAGATGAGCTGAAGAGAAACAAAAATATTTAATTTCTTCAAGATAATGAACACTTCATATCATCATACATTCAACACTAAAGACAAGTCTTTGGGACAGAAGAGCTGCAGTAAATCACAAAATAAACTAATCCATAGTTTGATCAGTTTATGATGGTACCAAGTTTCATTGCATTATTTTCATTTATTTTCAACCTAGGAAATTCTGAAACAAATACAACCACAAGAGACAGCTATAGGAGCTTGCTGAAATTTTTAACCTTCGAAAATAAATACACATCCTATAGTAGATATAAACATATCCACACACAATGTGAACAGTGAGCCTATAAAAACAAAACTTTGGAAAAGGCCTTTGTATCATTTGTTTTACTTAATTTCCAGCTAACATCCCATCAGTTTATGAAACATCATAAAGTAGTCCCTCCCAAGAACACACGAACTCTTCTTCTGCAACAGTCCCAAAAAGAAGACAAAGGGGCTCCAGCTAGTGAAAATGCTTTCTGAACCACTTTAAGACAAACACGTCCATTTTTCTCTTGAACTCAGAAAAAAACACAGCAAGGCCCATTCTTGATTGCTGACCCTCTATTTCTAAAGTGCCATTTCACAACTAGATAAGAAGCTGATAAGAAAAGAAGGGAAGTCAAGCTACATCTTGAATCTGAAAAGAAATCATTTTATTAATCTGTTCTGGTAGTTTTCTGCATCATTGGAAATGTATGAGAAAGGTATAACACTAAATGTGTCCTTCACTCCCTCATAGAACAAAGGAAAATGTCACACAGAAAATGTTAAAAAAAAAAAAAAAAACAGAAAATGTTGGCCAGCTCAAATTTCAAAAGGATTATCATCTTTCACTTCAACAAAGAACACAGATTAAATCTGATAAAACTGATTTTAACATTGTGTTTCCTAGCTCAAACCTCTCAGTATAGCTAACAAGAAGATACCCAACGGGTACAGCCATGAACCATTAAGCTAGCATAGTTCACAATACTCACAAGGGAAAGCAGATGCCTCTCAAGCTAAGGGAAAGCAGATGCCTCTCAGGCCAAACACAGGCTAATGATATTCAGCTCAGACTACATGCGTCACTTGGTACACTGGTTTACTGGGGTAAGAGAAGGAATGTCTGGCTTTTTTTTAAAGTTCACTCAAGTGAAAGTAACCTAGGGTTCAGAAGGACTGAATTAGACTACTTATTAAAAAAGTCACTAGTGAAAGTGATTATGTGGTCAAGTATAGAAAGTTTAAGGCAGATAAAAAATGTATTAACTTTGATAGAATCTGTCTAGTTACTACCTGGGCTTGATGGATGAGTGAGTAGCCATCTACCTAGATAGGACCTCCTGTCTATTGCCTATTCTGACACTAAAGTTTTAAACCCCTGGATTTACCTGGTTTAGACATTGTATTAGTCCACTTTCCTTTGTTATAACAGTCTGCCTGAAGCTGAGTAACTTATAAAGTAAAGAGGTTTATTTACCTCACAGTGTTTGAAGCTGAAAGTCCATGTGTCATACATGCAAGGTATCATATCATGGGAGCAAGTACAAGAGGGATCAATCACACAGGCATACAGAAAGCGAGAAAGACATGAAGGGCTACTTATCATTGTTTTTATTAAAAGCTTTCAGGAGAACTACCCAGGATCCCATGAAACCTACATTCATTCATTTCCATGTAGTGCCTCCAGTGACCTGCTAGAGGTTTTAACTACTCTTCACACCACTGCACTGCCCTCCAACACTGGAACCCTTAAGGTCACACTCAAATTATATCCAAACCACAACAGATACCCACAATACTGAAAGTTTCCTTAACTAAGGGTGTCACAGACTATGAAATATCTCACAACATAAATTTTATGATATTCAGTGTATTGTGTATTTTTACTTATAAACATTTACATATACATGAAATACAAGTATGCACACATTTAATTAATACATACTGATTGAAATAGTGACACCAATCCTCCTCACAAAGAAGCTGCTTCAGCTAATATAAACTCTCCTCTGCCTGGTTCTTTGTACCTCTCAGGCAGTGGGACAACATACTCCCACTCCATACTGTGCAGTGCTAAGCCACAACAGCCCAAGACCATTTCATCCCCCTTCTATAGTATCTCCAGTTCATTACCCTTTTAGGCACATGGTACTCTACCTATACTTCTTAGATGAATTTTCTCGGAGCACAAATGACCTCTCTGACCATCTCCATTTTGGCTAGTTTTCCTCCAGAAAGGATAAGGGTGAGAAAGTAACGGACTCAACATGTCAATGAATCACCAATGAGAGAATGTTTATCATCTGGAGTCAGAACCAAAGTCCTTGTGAAATAACACTAACAATCTCTGTGCCTGCTTCAAACTAAACCAAGCTCTCCCTGTAGACCCATGACCAATTTCAACAACTGACATAGGAGGCAGGTGACCCACTTCTCATGAAATCCTGGAAAGCATATTCAAGGGAATACACCTCCACCTGCAGCCAGTACTAAACAAGGCACCTCTCAACACTGCTCACGGAGACCATGACTTTGTAGACAGCAGGACTCCTGCGTGCAGTGTCCTCTTCTTGCCTGCTAAAAATGAACACTTTCAAGTGCTCTGTCAGGCACATGACTTCCTTCTTAGACAACCACCACACCAAGACAAGCCTTCAATACCTTCACTTCATATCCTAGTTAACAAGGAAAAATGGAGCACATGCCCATGGACAGGCAACCAACAAGAGAATGCCACCAAGCCTCAATCCCAAGACCTCTGTCCCCAAAACTTCCTTGTGCACATGCGAGAAACAACGACAACAAATAACACAGTGGTAATAAATGTCTAACATTAGGCGCCCGAAATGGATAAGGTAGGTTAATTTTCAGAGCTACATCATAGGATGTTTATATTATTCTCATTTTATAGATGTAGAAGTAGGTTTAGAGACACTAACCATGTGTGTGGAATTAGTAAGCAAGTAGCAGAGCCACAGGTCAGTCCTGGCAGGACCTCTTGCTGCAGTCTTCAAAATCTCTGCAGAAAAATGGACGAGCCCAAAGTCTGGGAACTGCTCCCACCAACTCAGAGGTACCTCACCTCCTTCTGAGATCTAATTTTCTCACCTATAAAATGAAATACTGGAGCAGATGATAGGTCTAAGGTCCCTTCCTACCAACAGTTTTGCAACAAACAACACACTACAAGAGCCACATGACACTGTAACCAGAAGCTTGGCTGGGGTGCCGGGAGGGGTGGGGCTTACTCCAAATTTGGTTTTTTTGAAGCATTTTTATTATTATAGTAAAGTATATAACATAAAATGCATCATCTGAACAACTTGTAAGTAAAAACAGGTCAGTGGCATAAAGTAACAGACATTCTGTTCCTCCACTACTAACAGGCATTTTTAGAAGGCCACTGCTCCTTTCTCCATTTTCTTACAACCATCATCTTACACTGTCTCTATACCTGTGACTACACTGGGCACATCATAGAGTTTTTTGTTGTTTTCAGACTGATTTATTTAATCAGTCTGAACATAATCAATTGAACGTAAACTCCTCACAGTTCACCCATGTTGCAGCATGTGATAAGATCTCCTTCCACGATTATACATTCCATTTATGTTGTCTGTTTATACATTCATCAGTCCACACATGAGTTGCTGAGAATATGGGTGTACAAATACCTGTGGGTATTTATGAGACAAATGGATACAACTTTATATGCTTAAATATTTTTAACACATGAGAAAATTGCTCATAAATCTAAACTCCTTGCCAATTCTGAGTCAAGCCAACCTCTCTGAGCACAGGCCTGGTGACTTGGCAGTAAATCCTTGTCATGCAGCAGCATACACAGCACTGCTCCATTAAAAGGCCCAAGTTCCTGCTGCAAAGGTAGCTCCTTGCCTATGGCTAAAGACTAACATAAAAACATATCACCTAAAGAAAATAATCTCTTTTAAAAGTATCACAATGAGGAAGATCTATGTGTACTCCATAGGTGATTAAGGGTGTATTATTCTGAACAAGCACATCAATTTCTAGAATAATCCTAGGATTTTTTTTTAACTACCCTGAAGTTAGTTCAAGAATTTAAAGTTACTTAATAATGAAAGTCTTCTGTTATCCTTTCAAAGAGTCTTTTTTCATTTGGTGCAAGTGTTTCTTACATTTTTCCCATGCCATAAGTTATTTTTACACTGCCAGGTCTATATGGGGCCTGGCCACTCCTCATATGAAGGGTCAACTTTCACTGAAAGGTACTACTCATTGTGATGACCATCAACCCTGAAAATCTTCTGGAGATGGATGAAAGGGTTAAGGTAGCTAATGGTCTTTACAGTGGACTATGCAACACAACACTTAGAAAAAAAGAAACAAAAGTACTTCAAAAATGTTCTGGCTAAAACATACCAAATAAAAAATAGTTCTGAATATATCATGATAACACAGCTATAAAAATTGTACTGACTTCAGCTGTGATCTAACACTGATTTTCTAAGTAAAACAAAAGAATTCAGACAATAGCAATTAAACTGGTACACTATTGACTGGCTTTCTGAGGTAAATAAGGTTAAAAAAAAAAAAAAAGTCCTTACATGTGATGCAGAATCCTTAGAGCAGAAAGCCCAAGTCAGGAACAGGACCGTTTCTAGTGGACTAGGTGGGCCAAGGCAGCCTGAAAAGAGTCATGCCTTAAACAGGAGAAGCCTCCTTGTTTAGGCAGTGCACTGAGCCCAAATTACAACTGTATTGCTAACAATTTAAAGAAATGGGAGATGTGAATCCTTCAGATCCAGGTCAAGTCATGTTCCCATGAATTAAGATCGCTCCATCAGTATGGAACACCAACAGGATCCTCCTGAGTCGAAAGAACGTAAAACGTGTGAACTGCCACTTTCAGTCTTCCTCCTTTAAATCATACTAAAATAAGGCTGACGATTTTTAGACTTTTATAGAGTGCTCATGTGATCTTCAAATGGTGTGAGAGGCAGTCTGACAGCAAATGTTTCAGTAGATTAAACCAGAAAGCTTTCTGTAATGCCCTTAAAATGTTGAGGCCTGTTTTCCAATGTAGAAGATTCCTAAGATTTCCACCCTGAAAATATGATTCATGACTCCTAAGTTTGACCATTTCTTTTTTACAACTACCAGAACTTTAATTACTAAAAATTTAATGGAATCAAATCCATGACAATTCAAAGTAGATGAAGATTCCCCACTGCTGGGATTCCTCTAATGACCACACCACAAGTTCAGAAATTAAGATGTAGCAAGTCACCAAAAAAAGTGTAGCAACTCAAAATGACCTAAAAATTACTTCTGGCTTCATTTCAGCATTCCATAGCACCTAAAAATT
Organism: Cuniculus paca; assembly: GCA_004365215.1. Taxonomy (NCBI): domain Eukaryota; kingdom Metazoa; phylum Chordata; class Mammalia; order Rodentia; family Cuniculidae; genus Cuniculus; species Cuniculus paca. The sequence continues at coordinate 829 of RJWT010029276.1, read as the reverse complement.
TACAGTGTCATTAACAAGTCAATTGGCTTCCTTCTCCACTCCCCCAAAATAGAAAATTTAATTAGTGTCCTGGTTTGTTTTAATATGTAACTTCACCTTTTTTAAAGCCTACGTGGAAAGATTATTTGATTTCTGTAAGGACTAAAGATGAAATTTTAAAAGGGACAGAAATAAATACTACACTCATAGCCACTAAACAAAATAAACGTGTTTCCTATAAACCCAGAAAACCAAACACACACACACACACACACACACACACACACACACACACACACGGTTGAAGTATTTTACCCTTAAAAGAAAAACCACTAAAAAGGGAAATGTGAGTCACTAACTACGCTCCATTATTTCATGGAAAGCAGTGAGCTGCCTCAGTCTAAAATTAGCCTCTGATGTTAAGCCCAGTGCATATTTTTCCACCTTTTCCCACTTTGCTGTACATCCTTTGGCAACAGATTAAACCCAATTAAAGAATGAGATCTTGTATAAAACAATGTGAGTTTCAAGTGGAATAAATAATAAACTTGTGCATGGCAAACAAACCCAGCCCCAACAGAACCTGAGCTGTTGCTGACGATGCTGAGCAATGCAATAAACACCAGGAGAAATGTGAAGAAAAGCTTGAGCAGTGCACGTGTACGATGCAGGGATGGGAAAATCACTGGCCCTCATAGAGCTAATAAAAAAGAAACAAAAATCCCAGAAAAAATGTATGGGCCCCATTGCTTATTGTGGTTCCAATTCTCATGCCAATTACCATATTCTTCAAACCTGAACTCTAAATTCATGTGGCACTTTTCATCTACATAAATAATTTATTCTTTTT
>RJWT010029275.1:0-14965 GCA_004365215.1 Cuniculus paca | reverse complement strand
CTCACTCAACCTATTTGCCATTTTCCTGTGCTGTTCAGACCAACTCAGCAGATTCTTTCACATGAACAGGCATTCAACATATGGCACCTGTTGTAGCAATGTGAAATGTAATTTCATCGTGACACTGGCAACAAGGAGATAGCTTTTACTTAAGGACAGGCACCCATACTGAGAACCAGTAAGATGCAGTCTCTGCTATCTAGGATTCAAGTTTGCTATGAACCTTGATGCTATGATGTAGTTTGAATATCTTCTTTAGCTCTCTATTTACTCTTCTACCTGAGTATTCTTAAGCATACATCTTTCTACCTGTGCAGTATTTAAGAACAAATACTTGAAAACTCAAAAACCTGAAGTGAGAGGAAAATGAGTATATAAATCAAGCAAATTCAGGGTTACTTGAATGAATGACTATTTGAATTCAGACAAAGCTTTGCAAACTGACACATATACTCAGAAAGTTATAAATCAATACTGTGCAATGTTGGTTATCACAATCCTCTTCGTTCATGTACCATGGCAATGATTTGTCATTTTATTGGAGCAGCTGGAGGAATTGAAAGATGCATGAACTGGTCAGAAATTTGAAACTGCCTCTTTTGTTTTGTTTTTTGAGACAGGGTCTTGCTCTGTAGCCCAAACTGGACTTGAGCTCACTCTGTAGCTCAGGCTAGCCTCAAACTCATGATAATCCTCCAGCCTCAGCCTAACTGAATGCTGGGATTACAGGCATGCACCACCACTCTGGGTTAACTTTTTTTTTTTGTTCTTTTGAGACAGTGTCTCGCTATGCAATTCAGGCTGGTTTTCAGCTCACTTTGTAACCCACGCTGGTCTTGAATTTGCAAGGATCCTTCTGCCTCAGCCTCCCTCCCTAGTGCTGGGATCACAAGCATGTGCCACCACAACTCTTATTGAAATTGCCTCTTATTAAAAATGATTTTAAAAATTGCTGGATGGATCTCCTATTATCCTGTTTTGAAGTCCTGTATCACTTTCACTGTTTTGTTTTGATTGGCTTTATTCTGTTTTATTTTGCTTGGTTTTATTCTCTTTAAAATAAAAACTATAAAAGTTCAAAAAAAAATTGCCGAATGTCCTGCCATGCATGGTGGCACATGTTTGTAGTCTCAGCTCCTCAGAAGGCTGAGGCAGGAGGAATACAATTTTAAGACTAGTCTAGGCAACTAAGAAATCTTATCTCAAAAAAAAATTTTATAAAGGGGCTAGAGATGTAGCTCAGTGCTACAGTGCTGGCTTAGCTTATGCAGGGCCTTGGGTTCAATGTCCAGTACTAAAAACAAAGTATTATTGGATGACTTTGTGGTAGAAATTTCACAGCAGATGAAATTGAACCAGGTTTCCTTTCAAGTCTGTTCTGTGAATAAGATGTCCAAGGCAGCAAGTCCAATGAATCCTCATCGTATGTGTATACTTCTCTGTCCAGGCCTCAGGGCTGTTGCATGACATATTCTTGAGAAGGCATTTACATGGGTATAACTGAAGGGACAAAGTTAAGTACCTCCTTCTGTGCCCTTCTATTTACTTGGTATTCTTGGTAAATACATATAACCAACAAAAACCTCTTTTGGCATTTATGTTTCCTTGAAATGAATTTTTGGTTTGATTTAAATAGTCCTCCTCCTTCACTTGCCCCTCTTCTGGTCTCCTTGGGAGGTTCTTCTCTGCCTTGGTGACTACTAAGGGTTGGCAGCTCCAGACTTCAGAGACCTTTCATTGAGCCTCACGGCTTTGAGTCATGCGCATGATTCTAATCATTAGTGTCTGACAAATTTATATTTAACTCAGACATCTCCTCTGAACTCTATTTCTCTCTCTATCTATACATATATATATATATATATATATATATATATATATTCAAATGTCATGTCTTCTTAGACTTAACATGTTGAAAACTAACCACCTCATTTTTCTCCAAAAATTAATCCTCCTTCAAGTCCTTGCTAAATGCTACCTTCTTGGTGAAACTTTTATGACCTTCCTATTTAAAACTGAGCCTATTCTCTGACTTTCTTTATTCCACAGCACTTCTCCCCATTTAACATGCTATGTTTCTTATTTTTTTGTTTTTCCACAAGACTGTAAATTCTATGAGAACAAGGATTTTTGTTTGTTTAACATATGCCAAAAGGGCCAGGGATTTAGCTCAGTGGCGGAAGTGCCTGCCTGACAAGCGTGAGGTTACGAGTTCAACCCCCAGTGCCAGAAAAACAAAAAACAACAACAAAAAAAAACTATGCAAATTCCAAGTGTCTTGCACACAGTAGGAGCTCAATAAATATTTGTTGAGTAGTTAACATTCAAGTACACTTCAATTTTGATGGCTACATATGTTAAAACATCTTGGCTCATGCATCTAGACACTGCACTTCCATGTTGAAAGGCTTCCTCGATTTCACAGGAGACATCTACTTTACCAGGGCCAGAATTGTCAGACAACTTTCAAAACCTAAATGGTCAACTGCCAGAACCTACAAAGTTTTTAGAAAGTAGGCCAGATTGTGAGCTGAGAACAAAACAACAATAATATGCATTTAAATATCTTCCAAACAAAATCTCAGAAGCATTCTACCAAGTTTAAAGACCACATACTTGGCCACATTATTTTGCAAAGACTGGAAACATAAGGCAGCTCTGGAAGTCAGAAAACACCAGTATTTAAGCCTTAAAATGATTTAATACGCACAAAAATGGCATTGTGCCTTTGAGACCTGGAATGCAGCATTACAGGTTTTCTCCAAAACAGATTCATTTACTTAACATTACGCTGACCCTTTAACTTCTAACTTGCTGCACAATTAAGCTATTTAAGCCTTTGATTTATACAACTCTCTGTGCTACAATCTGTCTAAACTGAAGCAAAACAACTCTATGCTTTTCTGTTTTGCTGAAGTTTGTTCTGACCTGTGAAGATGTGATATATGCAAATTTGACCACCATAACTTTTAGCATGCAATGTTGAGAGTGAAACTATCTTTTACTCAACAAACATTTATTCAGTTCATTACTGTGTGATATCAGTCACACTGAATCAGAGTTTTTTCCTTGACTGTTTCTATTAAAAAAGTTTCTATGTAATGCCAATCACATTAAAGTTTGTTACCGTGGAAACAATAGGGCACTCACAATAGACCTGGCATCACGTTGCACTGAGAAACTATAGTGATGCTTTTGACAACAACGAATACCAATCTGAACTCTAAACTTTTTGTAAATCAAGGTAATGCTTTTGTCACTTTTACAAGCCCATTATTTCCCCATAAAAACTGTAAATGATTTTGAAAGAATAGTTTACCTTTAGAAAAGTATTTTTAAAATAGTTCAACTTGCATTAAAAGGGACCAGATTTACTGGGTTTCATCAATATTTGACTTGGGAAAGATTAACCCATGCCAAAATAGTAATATCATGCAAATGCAAGTAATTTACTCTCCTTTGTTTAAACAAACGATTGTTAATTTTGGAAAGATTTTTCTTCTCTTGTAGCTTTCATTCCTTTCTTTTTGTTTATTTTATTTTTATTTTTATTTTTTATTACTCAAAGGCTAAAAAAGAAAATAGAAAACAAATGAAACTGAATTTAGGGGAAGAGATCTAGGTTTGAATCCAGATTGTTCTATGTAAAAGCAATGTGACTGAAGGTAAGCTACCTCATGACTGTGAGACTCGGTTTTGTGATCTGAACATGACGCTGATGTTTCCCAGAATCACGGTTTCAATAAAATAACTTGTAGGATGCCTGCCACATAACAAGTAAGCAGGTAGCCCATCTTCATATCAAGTTTGTGGCATAAGAATGATACTTGCCTTCATTTCTCATATATCGTACAACATGGAGATTAAAACTTTTTTATCTACTAAATTCTTTGGACTGTTTTGGTGATCAGATCCTTAGGCTTACATTTTGTGACATGTAATTCGTGTTCATTACAGGTAGAATAATTTTGTCTTTGCTGCTTTTTTTATGTTTTCATTTATTTTTAGTTCTCTTTCAAAATACTTTTCTTTTCCAAACATCTTTACTCATATCCCTATTTCTGTACAATAATTTTTTAGTAATTTTACTTACATTTTTGTTATTAATCAAAAATTTAGTGTATTTCTTTTATTACTCTCATTGTTCATGGATTGTACAGTTATTTATATTGCAAAATTTAAAAGTGTTAACTTAGGTTACCTCTCAAACACATTTTTTAATGCAAACTCTAGCAATGTGGAATTGTATTGGGGGAGTAAAAGAAAACATTATAATTTGAAACAGAAGGTGCAACACATCTTGTCAAGTATAGCTTTATTTTACATTTTAAATACATTTTTAATTTGGGAAAAATATACACATTTTCTTTGTAAATATTCAAATTTACTAGAATGTATCAGAAGATAATAAACACTTAAATCTAAACACCTACAGTTCACTACTATAAATATTTTGGTGGACTTCTCTTATGAATCTCACTATATATATGTACGTACTAGATACGAATAATTTCACATAAATAGAGTCAGATTATACATGACATCTGAAACCTACTTTCTTGCTTAATATAGTGTCTTGCTAAGGTAACTTTTTAGTTAATTTTCTGTGTTAATTTTCTTAGTTAATTTTTATGTTTCTAAGTTTCTCCTTCCTTTCTACTATTATGAAAATGCTGCAGAGACTAACATTTACACCCAGACTCCTCTGAAATACAGCACAGAATGTAGATGATGAGCTAGTTCTTTTTAAAATTTTTTATTTATTTGATTTGTTTGAAAAAAGGTCTTGCTATGTAGTTTAGGCAGGCCTTGAACTCTATTATGTAGTCCAGGCTAGCTTTGAACTCGCAGAAATTCTCTTGCCTCAGCTTGCCGAGAGCTAGGATTGCAGGCATACACCACCAAGCCTGGCCAATGAAGTGGTTCTTAAACGTATTTTTCCTTCGACATTTTCCTCTTTATCCAGATTCAAAGGAATTTTTTTTTCCCTTGTAAAACTCGAAGCATATGTCAACTGAAAGTAAAGTTCAATATCAGTGCTGCTGTAGGCACAACTACCAGATGGAACACTGGAGAAAGGTAGACAAACTATTTTCAATGTATTAGATTTCTCTAATTTAAAGATTTCTGTTATATAAACAGTAAAACTTACACAAAAGTATTTCCTTATGATACAAACTCAAATCAAAGACTTTCTCTTCCGTTTTTGCTCATTCTTGCATCTGCTTTAACTACATAATAAGATTATTATTAGCAACACCAGTATCATTAATTTCTTACCACGGAGCTAAGCATTTTACCCAAGATTCTATATCCCCGCCCCAGGAATGCACATTCCTTCAGAGAGAGGTTTAACAGTGACTAGAGTGTCTAGCATGGTGAACACCTTAAGAATTCATGATGTTCAAGCAAGGACAGCAGGGAAATCAGTTTGCACATAAGATACCTATGCCTGAGGGCACTTTGATATTTCATGGAAATAGCTGCAAAATTCACAAATCTTGGGGGAGGGTGAAATTAGAACAGCTATCAGTTTCTGGGTTCATTTCCCATTTTTAGAGAAAGTGATTAACTGGGAGTTGAATACAATGTGAAAAGACTTTCATTTCATTTTTCTCCTTCAAATTGATCACCTTCCTTAGTGGGAGCTTGCCTATGTTCACTTGGAATGACTAATAACTCTGTGTGGTCCTGTTATACTTTTGCTGTTCCTCACAATAGAAAGATGATCTCTTGAAGGAGAGGGGTTAGTCAGCAAGAACAGTTTCTTATGCTTGTGAGTGTTCAGCTCTGATTTAGGCTTAATCTTGAAATCCAAAACAACAAAATCATTTTTAAGGAAAAAAATATCCTTGTCTGTCCTTGAACAGAGTAACCTCCAAAGCTGAGCGTGATGCTTTTAAGGTCATGCTAACCTGTACTGTTTCCCTCAGTTCCAAGGTCAAGTTGCAACCAAACAAGAATTTGTACTTGACAGAGAGAATAAGAACTAATTTCTGAGAAATATGTAGTTACACACATTTGAACATCTATTCCTTTAAAACTCCAATCAAGCTTATGTGGCTTGAGTAATGGCTATAAAAATAAGAAAAGGGGGATGTGTGACTAGTGCTCCATTTCCATGATTATTTTGCCCTTTTCTTCTCATGTAACATGTGTTACTGCTTCTCAGATTTTAAAAAAATTCTATTAATCTCTCTTCTATATCGTTAGACTACAAACCTAAATCTGGAGAGTACAATGATAAACTTTGTAAGATTTACTCATTTATCTAACTGATATTTGTCAAGAGTTTGAGTCATATGTGCAAGGTACACTCTAAAGTCACACAAGGCCTTGCACACAAAACAGGGTCCATGCTCTGTAAAACGTCCCATTATGAGACATAAGCCAGCTGTTTAAATATCTATAATGTCAATGCAATATATTTAAAGTGTCACTTCAGTGCCACATCTTGGTGTAAGGAGAGCCTAATCCCTCCTTGAGAGTGTTGAGAAAAGACATGTGGAGGAGGCATCATTCATACCAGGCCAGGTACTACAGCACACTCCAGCCTGCTGTGACTAAAATCATTTTAAATGGAATAAAAGTGGTTTTAGTGTAATTAAATCTTGAAGTACTAATAAGGTATCCTGAAGAAAATTAATGAGTTAAACATAATAAATGGCTTGTCAAAGAGTAATTGCTCTTCAAATGCTGATGTCCTTCCGAGAATGCCTGTTTGTTTGTTTGTTTGAATTCCCAGGTCAGTGGTTCTCAAACTACAGATGATCATCAGGATCACCTAGAAGGTTTGTTGAAATAGAGCTCTGATTTCATTCCTCAAGCTCTCCACTTCAGTAGGCCTGGGGTGGGGTCCAAAAATATGTATAGAACACCTGCTGCTGTTGTGGTGTGGACCCCATTCAGACAACCAAGAATCTGATTCCATGATCATTTTAGAGATGGGTCCCAGATTTTTTCAATTGTGCTTTTTTTCTGCTTTCTCTCTCTCTCCCTCCCACCTTTCTTTCTTTCTTTCTTTCTTTCTTTCTTTCTTTCTTTCTTTCTTTCTTTCTTTCTTTCTTTCTTTCTTTCTTTCTTTCTCTTTCTTTCTTTCTTTCTTTCTTTCTTTCTTTCTTTCTTTCTTTCTTTCTTTCTTTTTCTTTCTTTCGAAAAAGACAAAAGCAAAAACAAAAAAAACACCACTATATAGTCCTGACCTTTTGGTAGGCCTGGGCAGCAACTTCCCATGTGGAGTAAATTAATCTCCTTTGTGAGTGTTTTGTGAGCTGGAAAAAGTAAAACAGATTCTATTCAACATTTCCTAAATTCTTGTTCTGTGTCTGGCTACTATGCTAAGCCCATCAGAACTGGCTTCTGCCCTTAAGGAACTTACAGTGTAGTGAGGTGGGCAACCCAACAAATCAGTCATTAGAGCTCATTATGTCAGGTTCTGATGCATGTTGATAAAACATTATGATCGATAAGGTATTATGAAGGGGCAAGAGACAAACTCAAGCTGGCAAAATGGAAAGGAGACAGATCACAAAGGATTTGTTAACAAGATAACTCATGACTCACTAAGTAGTGGAAGATGAATAGCAGTCTATTCAACAAGAAGTGGAAGGGCATTCTGGGTTAAGAGAACAGTGCAGAAGCATCAAATACACTTTGCCTTTTGGGGGTTTCCAGGAGCTTTGTTCACCAACACCACATCACAAATGTCTTAGCATCCTTTGCTAATGAGTTTGAACTTTATCATGAAAATATGTTAGAAAAATCTCTTAGCAGCTGCACATAGAAAAGGATTAGCCTAGAGGCAGGGTAACTGATGAATTATTTTTGTAGCACCAAAAGTGAGAAAACTAACATTTTGGCAGTGGGTATAAAGGAAAAGAGAGGACCAGAGAGATGTTTAAGAAGCAGAGAATATAGAAAAAGCAAATGAAAAAGATGAATCTGTGGGAACTCATATATCTCTAGTTGCAGTGAAAGATCATCATTATCTGACATAAAGAACAGAAAAGGAAATAACAGATTTTGGGGTGAAATGGTGTGTCATCCAAGTGAATATGGCTATCAGACAGTTCAGTATATGACTAGGGCCCAGGATGAGGGTCTTAAAACCCTGGGCTTCTCGGAAGATCACCCAGGATAGGCACAGAATGAGAAGGTCCGTTAAGTGTTGACTGAACATTGTTTTCATTAAAAGGTGATGCAATACCAGGAGGGTCTTCCCATTGCTAGGATGGTCCTTTGCAATGGATAAATTTACAGTCTGTCCTTATGATGACCTTTTGTTTTTTCCACATTCAGGATGCAGAAGAACAAAGGAGATATTTATGTCAAAATCTTTTGCAAAATGCAAAGCACTGTATAAAATGTAAAGAAAAATAAATGGACAATAAAAGAGAAAGAAAGGGAATGAGGACAATTACAAACTTCTCAGGGATTGAATCTAAGGCCCTACAGGTCAGTCAATTTGACACTCTCCAGTTCCCTGATGGGTTTTTGCGTGAAAGCATGCTTCTCTTGTTACAGATGTGTCATACGTATAGCTCACCTTTGTTTTTGCTAACCTACACGGACAATCTGGAATCAGTAGCATAAGTACTGTGGAGCTCTGCAGGCATGCTGCTGAGAGAGGAGCAGCTGACTCACAGACCTCACCATGCAGATGAGGACATGTTATAACCCACAGTGTGTCTGTGTCCCTGGGTGAACTAGGCACTTTATAATGGAGGTTTTCTGCCTTTCAAAAAAATTAATAGATTAAATAGTAACTGCAAGAGTTCATTTTTCTTGTTTGAGTACTTTATTTGAAAAAAATTTATTCATACACTGTTACCATGAGATCAGTTCAAGTCTAAATGAATTTGGCGTGTATAAAATATACTTATAAATAAATCCACATAAAGATACAGTTCTACACAACCATGAACAGACTCACATACAATCAGTCTTTTATTCCAGGTGTGAACTGCTATGCTATTTTGCCCAGGTCAGACACAGGTTGTGGGCTTTGCAAACTAATTTTGGAAAGCAGACACAGTGTAGTTGGTAGGTGGAGTAAAATGAAAACAGAAAAATTAGTGTGCATGCCACTTTAATTGGTCTTGTGGCTCTCATAGAAAAGGGGCAATAGTTTAAAATTATTTAGTTTTAAAAACACAACTTTAAAAGAAAGCGATGAATTTCCAGTAATTTCTCTACCTCAACTCATAGCAATTGGTTTCCTGCTGAGTGAAAACCCACAGATCTTGAAACTGTTACTGAATCTTCTTTCTCCTGACTTGTACAAATCCAAGATTCATTACTTTCTTTCACTTTTACTGTTCTGGTTGGTTTGTTCCATTTTTGTATCCATTACTTTTCTTTTCCTTCCTAGGAGATCAGGGATGATTTCATGGAATTATGAAAATTTGAACTTGAATCTAGAACATCAACAGTATGGCAGTATGGTTGATGTTCTAGATGGTGAAAATGTTCATGGACTTGAACTTTCCAAAAAAGAGGACTCATTTACCTCACCAAAGTTTTCATTACTTGATGACCACAATATAATGGCCAGGGTGCTACTCTATTTGCAACATGAATTAGAATATTACATTAGGTCATCATGATGAGTGATAGCTAAAAGTACTTTTCCTCCTGTGCTATTGAATTTAGCACTAGGTTTAACTGATCTACACAATGTTATGTAGGTATAAACTTTCTCATTTATCATACCCAACTTCCATTTTCAACCACAAGCTCCAAAAGGGGCAAGTACTTCCTCTTCACGTCTATACCCTAAATACCTAGCATATCTTTGGTACATTTTAAAACCTTAATACACGTGATTTTCATTCTCAGATGAAGAAACTAAAATTTCCAGTGGTTGTTTGCAATGTAGTGAGAACATTAAATGACAATAACATTAAAATGAAAACTAATATACTTCACTATATTCAGATTTTCATATCATGCACATTTAGAACATTTTTAAAGTGCTTTATAAAACTGAATGTTCAACATGGTTATCATGGAGAAGGGTACTTAAAGTATTTAACAAACTCAAATAACATGGTGGGAGGTGTAGCTCTCACCAGCAGAACTGTGGAAGTGACTCCAGAAGAGGGGCAGCGAACTGAGGATAGCCACAGGTGATAGAAGGTAGGTAGGGAGGTGCAGAAGTTTTGCAAGAGATTTCTAATATTACTGCCAGGGGTGTATGTTTTTTCTAAGATCCATGTGCATTGTGGCTAGGGAAGAAAAAGCAAGCAAAGAGAGACTGTGGAACTCAGGCTAAGGCAATTATTATTGACCCAACATTTCCTGGGCTCTGGGCAGGAGAGTGGGAGGTAGTGCCTAGGGGAAAATGAGCAATAGCTTTTTCCCATGTTTATCATCTGAATTAGAAACTGTGGCTATCAGAAATATTATAATATGGTTGTGATTTCTTGGGAGGCGATAATTTTGCAGCAAAATAGAGTGGGTCCCCAGTTTAAGACCTCTACATCTATTGAAAAAAACTTTAATAAAAGACTGTAAGTATTTGGAGTGGGGAATGACCATTAGAAGGGCCTCTCTACTGTGCAAAAGGATTCACATCAGAATTCTCTTAACTCAAGAAAATTGAATTGATTTAAATTACTTATTAATCTGAAAATTCATTTCAAATACTGCTTTCCCAGGATTATATCTACCAATGAGAGCAAAGCATGTTGATGTCCACTCTTATAAACCGGGCCAAGTCAAGTTTTCAAGATCAAAGCAGAATTGACGTTTACAGCAATTTTTCCTGATTTTTTTAGTTTCTAAAAGCTGAATCTATTTAAATTACTCCATGCTAATGTTAGATTAGATAACTTTTTTTTTTGCCTGAAATACTCATTTAATTGCATAGGGAAAAGTAATGTTTCCTGGTTAAAATTAGGTAGAAAATTCTGCTTTGACAATTAGTCAAGGTTAGATATCACTTTCCTACAATCTGTGATCTTGTTGAATTTTATATTTCAAACCTAAATGATACCAAAAACTTTATCAACATATGAGAAGTAACTGCAACCTTTTTCCATGAACATTAATAAATAATCTTCAAAAACTGGAACATGAACTCAGAAATCCCCCTCTGTCCTCCCTGTTTCACTTCAACTTTAAAATACACACTTGCAAAATTTCTTCCATTTGTATTCTCCTTTAAAGGCCACTTTTTAGCAGACAATTCAACTAACTGCTGTATTTTTCCATATATGATGCCAGGGAATAGAAACAAGTGAGATAGTTTCTTATATGATATAATTGTTTCCATTAAAACTCAGGAAAGCAGGAACCAATCCATCAACAAGGGCAAACAAAAGATTGTGTAATCCACAAACTTTAACTTTTGATCACTTATAAAATTGAAAGCTAAATAAGTCATAAACTAAAAAGACGGTAACTGTCAAGGTATAGGGATTTCTGTCCCTCTGTTAAACTTTCTGTCCCAAACCAAAAATGTGATCACAGTCCTCCTTACCCCAATTCACACTAGTGCATTAATGAGAAATTATGTATACACGGTCACTAGTTAGCACATTTTTTCATGAATGTGTGGGTTTTTCACTATTTTCCTTAATGTCTACCAGAGGACTTGACATGGATAAGAGAAAGTGAATATCAAGAAATCAGGAGATGCCCTTATAACAATAAAAATTAAATGCAGGCACCATGTGATATAAACTTCTTTTTCTCTAAAAATGAAAATTAACATTATAGTAAATGATTCCCTTTTGCCCTTTGAAGAACACAAAACTACTGAGTTTGAGTCTCTGGACAAATCTTCAAAAATGTGAGAAATGTAGTAGAGGCCTACTGTTTTAAGGAATTAAAAGAGGAACACATTGACTCATGAACCCACTGAGCCACCCAACATCTTTCCTCTATATTGTGAAATCCAGTTGGGTCAAAATGACCAATCATTCTTGATTGAGATATTACACACTAGTTGTTTATTCTTCCCTTCTTTTGTATTTTTGATCTCTTGCTCTCTAATTGCTCACTTAGCTCTGTCTGATAAATACATTTATTATCATAACCTAAAGAAATTGATATTCTCTTCTCTAACTCCATTTCAGTAAACTACTTTCTGTTTACACCAAAAATTTTTGAAGGAGTTCTTTACAATTGCTATCTCTGCTTCACTGTTTGCCATGTAATCTATAATTGTCTTTCATTCTGAAGGGTTTACTGAAAGTACTTGTCATTTTGCCCTCTAGACAGTCATGAAAATCCTTCTAATGATCAAACTTTTCTTTCGTTCTTTATCTTTTCATATCTCCCTGTAGCATTTGATACTGTATAATACTACTTTTATTCCTAAAAATCCTTTCACCCTTGCTTACTAGCTGAAGCAAAACCATTTTTCCACCCATAATCTCAAAACGTAGCCCCTTCTTAATGTGCCACTTTTGATTTTCCATTCCCACAAAAACTTATGTTTAGCTTTTAAACTATTGTCCCTGGATATGAATACCTTTCAGAGTCTCAGGCTTATATTTTCAACTGCTCAATAAATATTTCTACTGGATATTTTACCTGCTAATATCTCTAATGAGATTCCTTATCAAACTTATCACCACCTTTGGCTATTTACCTCCTGTCATTTCTATTTATTTTAAAGGTTTTACCTTTATGGATGAATAATAGTCCCCCCCCTTGATCTTTAACACTGAATTGCTAAGCTATCTCTAAAAATAATTAGGAAAACTAACTGTGAGTCTAGCAATGAGTCTATAGTGCTTCTTTAGGCCAACAATGGTTCTTCTGGCCTTTGAGAGTCAACATCCATGTGGTAATTCTAAAGTACTTATGTCACTACTTAGTTCTGTCTACAGTTTTTGAGTTACTGTTATGCAGGATCAGAACTCTGCTAGCAATATGATCTAGTTTTTTAGGAATATTCACACTCATGGTAGTAGAAGTAATAAAGAACAGCGTACATTTGGGTCAATGTTTTATCATTTTAAAAAATTTTCCATGAATACTCTTTGTTCATGAAGAATCAATTGCAGGACTGGGGGGTTAGTATTCATGAAGCCTTGGGTTTGATCCACCCCCACACACATACCCCAGTGGCTTTACTTTTACATTTTATAATAGGAATTAACATTTACTCAGTACTTGTAAGGTATCAGACATTCCCTAAGCACTTGCAAAGTATTTCTTCTTAATCCTCATCACTGTGCTATGAGGTACACATTGTTGATTCTTGAATGGTGCCATATATGAATGGGTGTGTGGAACTATACAATGCACATGTATGAAAGTATGTCATCATATCTCTTGGTCCTGATAATAGTGAATCAGAATGAGAAGGTAAGGAACTTGTCCAAAGTCATAAAGCTACTTAGCCAGGGTTGAGTGAGAATTTAAGCTGGCATACTATTCTCTGCTTTTAATCAATGTGTCAAACTACTTGTACTCTTGCTTCTATTGCAGCCCAAATCACATAAACTTTTTTTTGCACTCATCTTCTCACTTATAATGTGAAAAGCATAAGGGGAAGAAGATATTTTAATTCTTATAGTATCATTTTTAGTATGTAAAGAGGTCACAAATCTGGGACAGAGTTGGCATTCAGTAAATTGTATTATTCATCATTTTTATTGTAAATTTGTCACAAATAAGTATTAATTTGGTTTTATTGAACAATTACTACATTAATTTCCATAAGGTATGTAAGGGACCTGGAGGCATGGAAAATAAATTTGTTCCATTAGCTTCCTAATCTGACCTGTTTCCTAATCGGTCTCTGACAAAAAATTCACTCATTCATTCTAATACGGATATGCGCAATTTCACATGATTAGTGTATTAAGTCAGTGCTCTCAGTGTGGCCCTCCAACTTTACAGTCATAGATATTTGTGTACTCCACAACCAAGAGCAGCCTGATGGACTGTACCGGGCATAAAAATGAACTGACCAGAATGGAGATACTGTGCAAAGAAGTCAGCAGCTAGCCAATTATCAGATCAGAAAAAGGAAAAATGTTATGTGAACTTAAAACAAATAAAAATTATTGTCATCTGATAGGTTTGTAAAAGGCCTTCAGACAACCTAGTATTATGAATGTTACAACATGAGAGAAAGGGAAAATATATTTGATTAGTAACATCTGCTAAACTTCTCCTTATCAAATGACCATGACTAGAAATATATATGGCCCGAAGAGAAGCTGATGGTAACTAAGAGGCCCTTTGGGACAAATTCATTTGATGAAATCCCTCCAGAGGAATTTAAAGGGGGTTATATGAATGCACACGTCTACTTCTCACCTTGGATGGGATAATTTCTTTTAAAGCAAAGTTAAAAGTTTGATACTTTACTAGCAGACTGTGCTTTTTTCAACAGTCTTTTGACCAGACCTAGGAGTCAAAATAAAAAATAAACTCAGAAAATTAACTTTCACATACATACATCATTAACATGTTACATTTTGATTTTTGTTTTACAGTCTTCAATTAAAAAAAATTCTCATAAAGTGTGGAACTTTTAAATATAATATTTATTTTAGAAAAATATATAACTGAAGAATACATCCCAGAGGGCAGGCTGGCTGGAAGAAAGTAAGTTCCCTCACTGTGCCCCTCTGTTACATCCCTGATGGTGGGGCCGGCTGGAAGACAGTGAGTTTGCGCTGCTAGCCTTCTCCATTACCTTCCTGGAGGGCAGGTCCAGCTGAAAGAGTATAAGACAGACAGGAACCCCAGGACCCAGGACAGCAGCCTGGCACACAGATGCACACACACCTTTGGAGGGCAAAGTAATCAATGAGGCCAGCAAGGTGGAAGCATCTGAAGCAGCAGTGAGGTGACAGAAGTTGAACTCTGGAGAACTCCACCAACAGAAGACCAGTCACGGTCCCCACATCCAGAGGCCAAGATCAGCTCCATTCCCAGCACATCTCTGGGCTGCAACATGGACATTATCACAGAACTGTAAACACCAGAAGAAGGTAGG
>RJWT010029274.1:0-14962 GCA_004365215.1 Cuniculus paca | reverse complement strand
ATTCCTAGAAGTGAAATTTCTGAGTCAAAGGGTATGTGCTTTTTGACAGGTGTGACTCATATTACCTTGAAAAATGGTTTGCCCACATATCCTCCTGTTCTGTGTGAGAATGCTGAGCTCCCCTCCTGTCCCGAACATAGGCAGGTCTCAGGCTTTTTAGTCTTTGTCAGTCTGATAGGTGAGTGTTGATACTTCATTTCTCAAGCTTCTAAGGATGAGTGACTTTCGTTATCTATGTGTCTTTTAGCCATTTGTATTTCTTCTTATGTGAATTGCCTATTCCTTTCCTCTTCTCACATTTCCTGGGCTGTTCTATTTTTGTTGCTTGTTGTTGCAAGACTTCTTTGTCTGTTAAACAAATTAGCCTTTTGCTCAATGCACAGCAAATATATTTTCCCCTGACTTGCTATTTGCCTTTTGGCATTGTTCATGCTGATTTTCATATTTTTTTAGGACATACGAAAAACGTTATAAAAAGTTTTACGTTATGTTAATACCTGCTGTGAGGCAAGGTAGTAAAGTTTGTGTTTCTAGACAGACTGAGTATAGGGGTGAGTGCCTCAAGTTTTTCTAAAAGTTCACTTTATACTAGCAGTGCTTTTGACTTATAGCTGTCAAATCCAATAATAATCCCATTCATTTACTTATTCATTCAACAAACAACACCTGAGAGCTGTGTGTCTTCATCTAGGTCTCTGGGAAATTGAGATACTAGCCTTCCAGTAACCTTCCATCTTGTGGGAATAGGAAGTATGCAACAATGCCTCAGCTCCCTCAGAGTTCTGGTAGCCTCTCCTGTGATGTTTGGCTTGATGGAACCTTCTGGAACTGGTATGGAAGTAAATGAAAAGGGCAGAATCTGGTGATAGCCAAGAGAGGCCTGAACTAAGGAAGGCACAGAGAGATGAGAGGAGTCCCAGAGTGGAGTGCTGTGAATTTGGGATAAAGATAGGCAGATAGCCAGAACAGCAAGATGCTTTCATCATCCTTGCCTGGAACCTCGTTGCTTGCAATGACTCCTATGGTAACTCAGACATCATGAGGACCCCAAGAGATGCAAAAAAAAATCACACACACACACACACACACACACACACACACACACACAGAGTCTACCCCTTTCTAAGTTAAACCATTTGACAACTTTGACTGACGTGTGGACCTTTGGGGCTCTGTGCGCTCTGGAATGGGGCTTGAAGCAGCTGTCAAAAGTAATGGAGTCAAACACTATGTTTAGTGTCCCTGCTTTTTTTAAAAGGTGCTTTCCCCTGTGCTAAGAGAATGAGTTCAGCCAAGGAAAATAAATGCAGACAGGACAAAAAAGCAAGTCATTTAATGATATCTGAGCTTTCTCCATTCATTGCTCCAAATGTCTTTCAAAATAGAGCCTGGTCTTAGAGGGCCTTAAATGTCATCTCACCACTCTCCATCAACCACCATCAACTGAAACAGCAGCCTTCACTGGGAGACCTCATCCAGGGTCTGTAACCTCTGCTCACAAGCCTGTAGTGACAGATGATCCCTGCATCTTTGGGCACCACAATTTTTTTGTTTGTTTTTGTTTTTTGTGGGTACTGGGAATTAAACTCAGACCTCAAGCTTGCCAGGCAGGCACTTATGCTGCTGAGCTATATCCCCACGCCTGGGCACCACTATTTTTTTTTTGTACCAGGGATGGAACTCATGACCTCGCACTTGCCAGGCAGGCACATATGCCACTAAGCTAAACCTCCAGCCCCTGGGCACCATCATTGTTAGAAAGTTCTTTTGCTGACCAGAAATCTAGGCCTTAGTAATCCCAAGATGTTCATTCTTTTACCCTCTGGGAAACCATAGACCACTTCTGTTCCCTCTTCCTCACTTAGCCCATTGCATGGTTCAGTGTGATCGTGTTCCCCGGTCCTTCAACTGTGACGTCCCACACCCTGCTCACCTTCTCTGTACCCAGCACCACTCACATCAAGGCCCAGTTTACAGAAGAGTTGATTTACATGGCAAATGAGCATACGAAATATGTTCTACATCCTTAGTTGGAAACACACGATGAGATACCATTACCACTCAGCAGAATGGCGAGGCTGGAAAATGCTGACAGTACCGAATGCTGTTAAGGAAATGGAGCAGCTGGAACTCTCATTTACTGCTGGTGGGAATGTAAAGTTGTGCATCTACTTTGGAAAACTGTTTAATGATATCTACTAAAACTAAGTGCACACCCACTCTGAGACCCAGCAATTTTATTTCTAGGTACATAGTAAAAAAAAAAAGTGACTATTCTTATGAAAAAAACATATTCATAACACTATTTTTAGTTTTCAGATACTAGAAATAATTAACAGTAAATGAATTAACTATGGTATATTTCATATAGTGGAATTCTACATGACAGTGAGAAAGAAAGAAAATAACCGACTGAATTAGTCTTGCAGATAAAATACTGAGTAAAAAAAAAGCCAGGCACATTGTATATATCAATTTATATGTTTTTTTTTTAAAAAGCAGCTAATCTTTGGTTTTGATGGTCAGAATAGCAGTTACCTTTGAAGAAGAGAAATTGGGAAGGGGGTATAAGAGAGGCTTCTGAATGTCTAGAAATGTCATGTGTCTTCATCTAAGTGTTTACATAGGTATATATTGGACCTTGTGCTTGGTCCACAACTCTACATTCACTGTCTTTGCACACACACACACACACATGCACACACATGAAAATGCAGTGATTTCTACCCTTAAAACTCATACTGGACTGTACATAACCTGTGCTTTATTTAAAAAGAACCCAACGAAAGCATGGCAGCCCAGAGACGGACTCAGTGCAAGCTGAGCTCTCATTCTCTTGTTTTGGCCGCTGGGCTTTTTTTCAATTTTTATTTTTATTGCAAATGGTTACATTCCTCACAGGGTGTTGGCGCATGTACGTAACACATTTTTATTCTTTCTTTCACCCCCTTCCCTCCCCACCCTCCATCTCTTGGTCCCTCTTCCATTTGCAAAAGGTCTATCTCCCTATTTCCTACTATCTTTTATTTTGCTCTTTATATTTTGAGTTTCTCATATAAGAGAAACCATGTGATCTTTAAACTTGTGTGTCTGGTTTATTTCACTTAATATTATGGTTCCAAGGTGCATCCATTTTCCCACAGACGATTCAAGTTTATTCTTTATGGAAAAGCAGTACTCCGTTGTATATAAATACCACATTTTTTTTATTCGTTCATCCGTCGATGGGCATATATGCTGCTTCCAAGATTTAGCTATTATGAATTGTGCTATAAAGGTAGGTATGTGTGTATCACTGTAATATGATATGTTTAATTCTTTCAGGAAGATACCTAGGAGGGAAATAACTAGACTGAGTGGAAGTTCTAGTTTTAGTTTTATGAGGGATCTATATGCTGATTTCCATAGTGGTTGTACTAGTTTACATTCCCACCAGTATTGCAGAGGGTTCATTTTTCTCCACAGCCTCGCCAACATTCATTATTATTTGATTTCTAGATGACAGCCTTTTTTTCTGGAGTAAGATGAAATCTCAGCGGGGTTTCAATTTGCATTTGGTCTTTACATTTTTAATAAAACAGCTAAGACCCCACCTCAGCTTTGGGGCCAGAATCCCTTGATGTTGACTGATGTTTGGTGGGTGGTCACTGGAGACCCATAGCTTCCTCCTGGCTGCGCAGCCACGTCCACCATCTAGGGCTTAAAGGGTTGGCTTGTTGGGCCTGAGACAGCAAGGGACTAAGGGATGGGTAAAGAACCCAGCAATCTGAGCTCTGTTGTCCAGTCTGTCATTCCCGTCCCTCCCCCCAAATGTACAGCACATATTGTGCTTTCACTTTGCAAACTAATCATCAGCTCTCAAAGGCCTGAGGCTGCCAGTCAGTGAGACGCAGGCAGGGATTTTAGTCCAAGCCTGCACGGCCCAGTCCACACTCTCCTCTGTAACCAGACAGGCCCAAGATGAGGCCTCATCTGTAACAGGGGGCTAATGGAACAACACAGCGCCCCTTCCTCCAAAGGTGCTGGATGAAGAAATGGCATCTTTGACATCTACCAGGGCTCTCTCCCCAATTTAATTATAAGCTTCCTGAGAGCTGGAGACTCTTTACTTTCTGTTTCTCCCAGAATGCCCAGAATGCCATGCACATAGTGGGATGATCAGTGAATACTCAGTGAATTGGGCTGTGGAAACTGAGATCCAGAGAAGTGCAGCAACTGACTCAAGATCCCACAACCAGTCCTCAACCCAAAAGGGGACCAGCATCCAGGCCCCCTGATTCCTATTCCAGTGCTCCTCTGCCGTTGCAAAATGGCTGCAACTTCTAATGACCACAGGGGCTGGAGATTGCAGTGGGTTTGGAAGTTACTAGGGAGGAAA
The DNA here is from genome assembly GCA_004365215.1 of Cuniculus paca. Classification (NCBI taxonomy): domain Eukaryota; kingdom Metazoa; phylum Chordata; class Mammalia; order Rodentia; family Cuniculidae; genus Cuniculus; species Cuniculus paca. The sequence continues at coordinate 10,584 of RJWT010029274.1, read as the reverse complement.
AGGCCCAGCACAGGTGAAATGAGGGCGAGTGGCACATAAGCGTTCAGGGTGTATGTGCTGGGAATAGGCCTGGGAAGGCGTTACACACCTGTGCAGGTGCACAGAACCTTGCTCTCAGAGGGGCTTTGGGTTTAATCCAGTGCTCTTCAGTCACTGCTTGAAATTCTTACTAATTTTATCTTTGGATTTGTAATTTTAAGTGGAGTGCCACTGGATAAGCAAGCATGCCAGGGCTTAGGACTTCAGCTCATGTGGGGCCTGCCACCTGCTGCCTCTTTGCTTCCTGGATTCCAACTCTCCTGCCTCTTGCCTCGAAGGCTCTGCTCATTGCTGCACAGCTGCCCCTGGGGTCCTCTGCCTCCTCTGCCCCAGTTTTTCTGCTGAAAACTGCTGCAGGGCAAGCGTTTTGTCCCCCCGATCTGGGTTCCCAGTGTCTTAGCCCAGAGGTGGCAATACTCACGGGGGATGGCCTGTTATACTGCAACCTCTGGCCAGGACATGAGGGACCTGGACTGGGATGGATGAAGAATTGTGTTGGAGTGGTGGCCATTGGGCTGAGGAAGTGCCTTGACTGACTTCTCAAACCCACTTCCCCAACCAGGGGAAGATGTATTCATCCTGCCTATGGCAAGAGAGGGAAATTGGCAGTCAGTGGCCTTGTGCAAGCTCTGAGTAGTAGCACATAGCCACCTATGTGGATCATTAAATAATAAATTAAAAACAGCATGACAGATCCAGAGAGAGACAATGAGAGAAAGGAAAAGCCTTGTTATTTTGGTATCTTTAATGGTACTTTTTTTCTTGCCTTTTAAACAAAGAGCCCACAATTTTATTTTGCATTAGTTTCAGAAAATTCTATAGGCAGTCTCATCTGGAAGACCATTTTTTTGCAAGGCAAAGTGAGAAGCTGGGTCTCCATCAGCAAGGCTCCTTGAGGGAGGCAAGAAAGCTTGCAGTTTGGACTTGCTGACTGGGAAAGCTTGGTTCTCTCACCCGGCTATTTCTCCCTGCCTCTCCCCTTCTCTCTTCCCTATGGACCCCAACAGAGGTGACAGCATGCCCAGAACATGAAACTGCAGGTCTAAATAAAAATGGTAGGTTTTAATAAGCCGTGAAAGTCTCTGCCCATCAGGGGAGCCATTACTGGCATAATTATCATGCCATTTTATTACTTTTATTTCAACTCTAGACACTGAGGAAGCAACGCTCCCCCAAACTTTCATGACCCACTTTTCTGTCCACATCCAGTTGAGTGCTGGCTGACTTTCTTCTCTTTCAGGTCACAGACCTGGGGTCGGACCCACTGGTCCACTCTGCCCCCAGGGGATCTGCTGCCCTGACAATTCAGTTCCACTTGCAGTAATCACGGCTTTCCTGAGTCAGGCTAGAGCTGGATGCTGTGATGTGATGTCACAGGTGACTGCTGCCCTTACCTGGCCCCACTGTGGGGACAAAGAGATGTGAAAGTCACAGTACCCTCCACTGGCAGGGGAGGCACAAAGCCTGTGTCAGAGTGATGGCTAGAGCCCGCGGAGAGGAACTGTGTTTTGAGGGTTTCATAAGTATTAGAGGGCATGGAAGTGGGACATTCCAGGCTGCAGAACAGCATGCGCATGAACTAGGACTAAAATTTCATGAGTGTTCGTGGACAGGTCGACTGTACAGCCAGAGGGGAAAAGGCCTGTGTGACGGGGGATTAGAAGCTGGGGAGGCCCAGGGCTCCACCAGTCTTGATGTCCTCAAACTGTGAGCAGGAGTTTTCTCTCTGTCACGGGAGGAGCTGCTGCTGGTAGTTTGAGCTTGGGAGCAGCGTGAGAACGAAGGCGGAGTCGCATGTGGGATCTGAAGCTGAGGATGAGGTCATTGTGATGATGTAGATAAGGAAGGGCAAGTACTAGGAGAAGAGACAGGAGGGACAGATAAAACGGAGTTAAAGACAGGATTCCAGCCACAAAAACAGCCATTGTATGATTCCACACCTGTGAACTACAGAGAGCAATCAAACCCCAAGAGACAGGAAGAATGAGGGTTGCCGTGGAAGAGCAGACAGGGGCCCGGGAGTTAGTATGTAATGGGTGCAGAGTTTCAATGGGGGAAGACAAAAGAATTCTGGAGATGGATGATAGTGGTGGTAGCACAACACAAGAATACTTAACACCACAGAGCTATACAGCTAAGAATGGTTAACGTGTATTTTAGTACAGTGTAAAAAGAAACTATATCAGCCAAGAGAGAGGGAATTGTCAGGCATAGGGATTGACAGAATTGGGGATGGGAGGCTTCTAGGCTGACTTTCAGGTGACTGGCCTGGGTGGCTGACAGGTGGCAGAGGTGCCAGAAGCCAGGTGTGCTAGTCAGCTTTTTACTGCTGTGACAAAATACCTGAGGAAAGCAACTTAAAGGAGGAGTGGTTTATTTTGGCTCATGGTTTCAACCACGGTCAGATGGATCCATTTCTTTTAAGTTGAAACATCATGGTGGAGGAAAACAACTCACCTTGTGGCAAACAGAAAGGAGAGAGAGGAAGAGAGAGAGAGATAGAGAGGCATTGAAGACAAGATTTACCCTTCCAAGCCACATCCCCAGGGACCTATTTCCTCCAACTGGGCCCCACCTCTTAACAGCCCATTCAGCTGTGAACTCCACAGTAGATTAATCCACTCAATGCAGTGAGAGCCCTCATGATCCAGTCACTTCCCAAAAGCCCATGCACTGTCAACCAACCCTTCAACACAGTAAGCCTTTTGGGGAACATTTTGGATCCCGACGCTAACACCAAGTGAGGAGATGGTGACATAGCATGCACTTAGGGTTGGCCATATGAGGCCTGAGGGACTCCAGGAAGAAGTGCTCAACAAAGAGCCAGGACTCAGAAAGAAACCCATCTGTGAGTCATCATCATGTCGTTGCCAAGCCCCACACAGATAAGAAGAGCACCAGGCTTCTCCAGGAGACAGGAGGAGAGGTCAGAAAGTAGGAGACAAGCCAAGAGTGTGAGTTCTCCTTGTTTGGCTTCAAGAAGGAGGGACACATTCAAAGTACCCCAGTGCAGTGAGGGATCTGGGGAGAGGGTGAACCTTGTAAGGATCATGGGAGTACAGGGGTCTCATGGGAATCCAGCTTCAATCATGGCCATCAGGCCTGAGGGGGCAGGGCCTTGGGCACCTGTGGAGATCCCACCTTCTCCCTTTCTCTCAGGCTATGTGAACTGTCCCTCTTCTCTTTGCTGCCCCCCCTGACCCAAGTTAGTGATGTTAGGGGTTGGGTTATAACCCCCCGACCAGATGTGCCTGTAAAAGTGACCTTATTTGGAAACAAGGTTATTGCAAATGATCATGTTAAAATAAGGTCATTATAGCATCCCTAATCCAGTATGATTCATGTCCTTATAAAAGGGAAATTAGGGCACAGACATATAGAGGAAAGACAACGCAGACACAGGGAGAATGTCACCTATAAGCTAAGGAATACCTACAGCTTTCAGCACAAGGACAGAGGGCTGGAGCACATCTTCTCTCGGAGTCCTCAGAAGGAGGACTGTGAACACTGCCTGGAGTTTAGACTTCTAGGCTCTGAAACAGGAAGTCAACACATCTCTGTCATTTAACACATTCTCTCTGTCTTGAACCATCAGTGGTACATAGATGGCTGTACCTCATGATGGGATGTTCCATGCTGCCTAATGTGATTTAGATCTGCCCAGCAGTGAAACGCAAATTACAGCCCCTTCAAAAATATGGCAAGCCACTCAGTTTATGGTGCTTTGTTAGCATGGCCCCAGGAAACTAACACTAAGAAATGAAGGGGCTTCTTTGCCCAATTTTTTTTCTCCTCCTGCCCCCAGGCCATAAGTCATTGACTAGCCAATCAGTTGGCTGCCCTTGAGCCAGGCATCCATTCTGGCCAATGAGCTGGGAGCTGAGAGGGTGAGGAGGTATCATGTGATACAGAGCATGGCTGCCTGAGAGGTGCCCTTTGAGGGAGGGCCACAGGGAAACAGCTCACTTATGAGGAACAGGGGACGTTGCAGGTGCTCTGCTGTTCCTGAAGCTAAGGACAGAGAGATTCATGAGGGGTAAACAGTTTGTCCCAGGGTAAACAGTATTGTCCCAGGATGTCCCCACACAGGATGTAGTGATGAGGGATCATGACATAATATCCCTTTAACCAAAAAGTCTTTCCAAAAAAAAAAAAAAAGGATAAATACATGAGGAGATGGTGGATGAAGAATCCATTTTGTAACCGATCTTTCTTCACCCATCTTCAAGATGCTCCTTGACTGAAGTAAGAAGGTGGTATAACAGGAAATTATTCACTTAAACTTGTGACTCAACCCTTCCCGAACCTGGGAAAATACAATTCATAAATTAAGGCGAATTCTACCTCGCTGTCTCCTTGCCAAGGCAGATGCTGGAGGAGGCATCGGCAGAAGTGGCACAGTCTACTTTCTGTGAGAGATGTGCAAGAGCACTTTGTACTCCAGGAGCCCCCTCTCTAAGAGCTTTCCTTTCTGCAACTTTCCTGATCGACGGCCTCAGAAGTTGGCAAACTAATACTTATTGTCCAGCCTGCCGAGTTTTACTTCCTGGCACAGCTCCTAAATTCTGTTTTTTATGTTTAGCAGAGACTTGAGGCTTTTGCCATGGAGAAGCAAGGTCGGCTGGATGGACTGCAAGTGTAAGATAGACATGAGATTTAGAAGGCTTAAATTTCTTAGTGTGTTTTAAATTTATTTAGCTGTGGGTAACCAGTGAGTTGTCCTGCTTCAGGAGAGCCACCCTGGAAGCTCCAAATGGCTCGATCACCTCCTTCTTGCAGTCCCTCCCTCCACTCTGGGATTCCTCACTCCCCACCCCTCCAAAGCTTGGCCCAATCTTGCCATGTTAACCATGGATCAGTAAGAGGAGTAAGATGTGATATGTATAGTGAAAATGGCCATACTTCCAAAACTGTTATACAGATTCAATGCAGTCCCAATCAAAATTCTAATAGCATATCTCACAAAATTAGAGAAAACAATCCTAAAATTCATCTGGAACCAGAAGAGACCTAGAATAGCAAAGGCAATCCTTGGCAACAAAGACAAGACAGGGGGCATCACAATCCCTGGCTTGAAATTATACTGTAAAGCTACCATGATAAAAACAGTGTGGCACTGGCAAAAAACAGACCCAAAGATCAATGGAATAGATTAGAAGATGCAGAAAGAACTCCAGACACACTAAGCCACTTCATCTTTGACAAAGGTGCCAAACACATTCACTGGAAGAAAGATAGCCTCTTTAATAAATGGTGCTGGAAAAACTGACTCTACACACACTGAAGATTAAAACTGTACCCATATCTTTTACATGTACTAAGCTAAAATCAGAATGGATCAAAGATCTTAATATTAAAACAGAAACATTAAATCTGCTGGAAGATAGAGTAGGTAAAACTCCTGAAGACATTGGTGTAGGCAAAGACTTTATGCAAAAACTCAAATTGCACAGGAACTGTCGCAAAGAATCAACAACTTGGATCTCACCCTACTGAAAAGCTTTTGTACAGCAAGAGAAACCACCAAAAGAGTGAAGAGACAACCCACAATGTGGGAGAAAATGCTTGCCAGCTGTTTGTTAGATAAAGGATTACTATAAAGAACTCAAAAAAATCAGTCCTCACAGATTTAAAGACCCAATCCAAAAATGGGCATCTGAGATGAATACATACTTCTCAGATAAAGAAATACAAAACAGCAAATAAATAAATGAAAAAATGTTCAACATCACTGGTTGATCAAGAGATGCAAATTAAAACAACACTGAGATTTCACCTCACCCAAGAAAGAATGACTATTATCAAGAAATTAACCAATAACAAATGCTGGAGGGACTGTGGGGAAAAAGGAACCCTTCTCCACTATTGGTGGGAGTGCAGACTGGTGCAACCACTGTGGAAATCAGCGTGGAGAGTCCTCAAAAAACTAGGGTTGGAGGTTCCATTCAACCCAGCTATTCCCCTTCTGGGTATCTTCCCAAAAGAATTAAAAATGCAGTGATATGTGTGCACCCTATGTATAGCAGTGCAGTTTATAATAGCCAGATCTTGGAAACAACCTAAATGCCCATTGACTGAGGAATGGATAAAAAACGTGGTATTTTTATACAATGAAGTACTACTCAGCCATGAAGAACGATAAACTGGACACTTTTATAGGTAAATGGCTGTACCTTGAGAACGTACTCATTAATGAAATAAATAAGACACATGTGTAAACATCATATTGTTTCATTAGTGTGACAAGCTGAAAGAAAAAACATATGTGATGTGTGTGTATATGTATATAAAAATAGTTAAGATAGTTATTCTACTGATTTCTGAGTTTGCTGAAGAGAAAGATTTGTGCTGGTATTGTTTGGACAATTGAAGGCAGATGTCTTGTACTCTGGGTGAATGATTTGGAGATGACAATGCACAATGCATGTACCATTGTTGCCCTGATTGACATGCTTTGAAATTTTGTTGTAGTTTTTCTTCTTCTTCCTCTTCTTCCTCCTCCTCCTCTTCTTCTTCTTTTTCTTTCTTTTTAATCCTTGAATAGAATGGATTTGAAAAAAAAGATGTGATATGTAAATGAACCAATACCCCATCATGAATATGTTCATTATCACAAGCACATGCTAATAAAAAAATTTAAAAATAGAGATCAATAAACAGGATGAGAAGCAACAAAAGACTTGCCCAAGGTTTCAAGGGTGGTAGGCCAGAACTCAGGTGTGCCATGCCCTCTACCTCAGATGGCACCACGGGGCCAGGCACAGGGCTAGGCCCTGCAAACATGAAAACAGGACATAAGTTCTCCCCTCAGGGGCCTTACAACCTGATGACAGTGTATGTGTGGGGGAAAGTGGAGGAGGAATAGAAACTCCAGCAGCGATGGCTTCATTATAATAACTGTCATGCATTGAGCCCATATGGACTGTATGAGCCCCAGGCTGCAGCCGCATTGCTTATTGACGCTCAGTCCTCATAACATCCTATGGGGTGACCACCACTGTACTCTGTCTACACAGATGAGAAAGACATTCCAGTGATTTTCAACTTATTCGAGCAGTAGAATCCTTTCCTCAAGGAAAATTTTAGAGAATTTCAAATAAACACATCAAGTAAAATCAAAGGTGAGCCCCTCGCTCACCCTTAAGTCCCTTCCGGAGGTTGGGGAAACCTTCACAGAGATCTTCTTTGGGAGTGGTTTAAAAACCACCCAAGAAATCCAATTCTGTCATTTTACAGATGAACAAGTGGAGGCTCTGAGAAAGAAAGGAACTTAGCAGGCATCATTGGAGAAATTAGCATCACAACTAGCACTCTGCCCAAGTCCTGGAAATCTTAGGCCTTGTGTTTCATCCCTGACTCCTCCCTTATTAGGAATCGGAGGCCTCGCTTTAACAGTTATATAATACAATTCTCTCCAAGTTATATGGTAAGATCGAATTTGCAGTAGGCTCTGTTGAAAAGCTGGTTTTGTCTCTTTCCTGCCCTGTTCCTTCCCCGCCTCCAGTCCCCTAAAAGACTGAGCACAGCGCTGCTCTGTGGAAGCGGCCCCTGTGAGCCAAGTGGATGAGTGTGGCTTGAAGCTGACAGCTTCAGAGTTTACCTTAGGAGTTCTTAGCTCTTCTCAGCTTATTTAATGTAATGCTTCATCACTCTAATATTTGAGGACATTTGACACAAGAAGGAGCTTTTAAAATCCTACAAAATAGACATCTTAAAAATCCAACAGCACCTTGGGATGCATAAGTGGTATATTAACTTTCCTGCATGTGCTAAGAGGAGACTTCTTCAGGAAACTGGATGATTGCACCTCTCAGAGTGGCATTTTAGGGGGTGGTCTGGCGCCTGGTCCCCACATCCTTCCTTTTGTAAGCCCTAGAGTTGCCACCTACTTCTCTCTCCCTTTGGTTCCTTCTCCAGCTGCTTCTGCCCAAGCTGGATTTGATATGGATTTACTTCTCCCTATTCCCTTGTCCTTGCTTGTCAGTCCTCCAAGGTCTGTCTATGATTTTATTTTTCCTAAGATTTTATTGCAAATCATCTAGAAAGTGAGTCAACTGGCAAAGATAAGAAGTGTGAGAAACTCCCAGGACTCCAAAATTGTCTGACTTCCCCAGATCTCTACCCTGGCTGGTCCTATCCATTCAGTGTCCCTTCCTGTGTGGGTCTGAGTTGCTCCCTGATGTGACCCAGAGGTGGTTCTATGGCTGTGTTTTCCAAACTCTGTTTCATGAGATTCCAATTTTGGCAGCAGTATCTCAGACATGGTGTTTTGTCAAAAAGATTGAGGAATTCTGCTTGCAAACTATGCCTCTTGGAAACATCCATTGAATAGTTGCACAACAGAACTTTTTCAAAGTCCTGTGATCCCAAGTGTTATGTAACTTGGTACAACCTAAAACCTGTTTGAAACTAAGTCCATTTTCTAAGAGGTTTATTCAGCTTACAGTTTTGGAGGCTAAGAATCCAAGGTCAGGCAGCCCCATCTGTTGGGCCTCTGGTGAGGGCCCTCCTAGCTACATCACAACATGGCAGATGGCAACGTGGTAGGATTGTGTATGCAAGGGAGAACTCACATGGAGATACAGGAAGCTGGAGAGCATAAAGGGTTAGTCTTGCTCTTTTTATAACAGTTTCCTCTGTAAGAACTAATTCATTCCACAAGACCAGCATCAATCCTTCCAGAGACCTCTAGTGACCTAATTACTTCCTGCTAAGTCTCTCCTCTGAAAGATTTCACCATCACAACACCACTATACCAGAGGTGAAGCTTTCAGCACAGCAACCTTTGGGGGAACAAACAATATCCAAACTGTGGCAACACCAAACTCTTGTTTGTGGCAGCCCATTTAAGAGACACTAGTTTGGAGACTACCCTGGATGTCTCTGTGAGTTGGTTCAGGGAGCCTCTGAGTCCTTCATTGGAATCCATCTTGGCCCTACAATGAAGATCATGGATCCTCTCTCTCTCCTAGCTCACTTAGGAAGCACCATATTAGATTGTTTTCCAGGGCCCTTCACAAAGGTTTTTTCTTCTATACCAGATCATCGTCAGCTAGTTATGCTTTCTTTGGAAGTAACTGGAAGTGAATCAAGGAGGGGAGCAACTTATGTTACGAACATTCTTTGGGTCTGGTTTAAGGAAGCTGTCAGATGGAGCCAGGCCATTCTTAGAGAAAAAGATGGTACTGGTGTTTCTGTGTTTGGGAATAAGTCCTCCTTATCAAGTCAGCTTTCACCTGCTCAGATTTCTGCTACAAATGTGCACCCCCCAGATGTATATTAGTAAAATCCACTCAGCTTTCTGACATAGAGACTTATTCTGTTGATTTGGTTAACTTTTGTTTTAATTTATGTTAGATTACTTTAATTGTTTCTAACAAATTAAAAGTTTTAGATTGATTGGTTGGCTGTCTTTTCTTAATTTTCCTTTTTCTTTACGATGAAACATTCCATTAGTCATTTCATAGATTTGCTTGTTTGCATGCAGGTCTAAAGTGAAAAGATGATACTAATTATAAAAGTATGCTAGGCTGGCTGTAACAAAGTGCCACAAACTGAGTGGTTCAAACACCTGAAATTTGTCACACAGTTCTGGAGGGTAGAAGTTCAAGATCAAGGTGTTAATGTAATTATTTCTTTCTGAAGTTCATGAGGAAGAATTCATTCATGGCTTCTTTTCTAGATTTTGGCGGGTTGCTGGCAGTTTTTGGCAGTCCTTGGCTTGTAGAAACATAATCCTGACCTCTGCCTGCATCATCATATAGCATTCTTCTTGTGTGTGTGCATGTGTCCAAATTTCCCCTTTCTCTGAGGACACCAGTTATATTGGATTAGGGGCCCATCCTACTCCAGTATGACCTCATCTAAACTTAATTACATCTGCAGTGACCCTGCAGGATTTATTTCCAATTAAATTTACAGTCTTATTTGCATTGTGGTACTGGGTTACTGAAGCACTAGGAGTTAGAACGTCAACATAGGAAGGAGACACAGTTCAACCCATTGCACTGATTCTATGCACAGTGTTACATTCGATTTTACAGTATTTAAGGAAAGTCTGATAGCCCAAGTCAGGCAGAAGTAAGGATGTGTAGGGACAGACACACATGGAGGTCGTAGAGACTGCAGCAAGCTCATGTTTTGCAAGAGGAGAAGAGCCTGCACCTCCTCACGGTTGGCGGTAAGACAGCAAAGGAACTGGATTCATGCTAATGAGAAACTTTCTGCTGTATGCACAGCCCTGGGCTGGGTCCTGGGGGAAGGGTGACAATACAAAACTGGACCCTGCCCATGGAAAGCCCAGTGGGAGAAGGATGCATGAGCTGCATAGGAAGGTGTGGACCCTCATCTATTTACTCATGACTCAGTCATACCCATTACAGCCAGCTACAATTCATCAAATGACATGCCTAAAGACATTTTTTAAATAGAATTAGTCTACCTTGATGTACAGTTCCACTACAGTAATTATCATTCTGGCAATTTGTAAAGCGTGCTCAGGTCACCATGTGAACAATAAGCATCCTTTTGTTTGAGAGAAAATCT
>RJWT010029273.1:0-14966 GCA_004365215.1 Cuniculus paca | reverse complement strand
AAAAAATAGGGTTCTCAAATTAATATATAGTCCTACCTCAAGGAATTAGAAAAAGGAGAGCAAAATAAAGCCAAAGTAAGCAAAAGGTAGCAATAAAGAGCAGATATCAACTAAATTTAAACAGGAAAACAGTAGGCAAAAATCAGTGACACCAAATCTGGTTCCTTTAAAAGGAATCAGTAAAACTGACTGATGAAGATAAAAATGAAGAAGATAAATAATGCATATCAGCAATTAAACAAAGAATATTAGTATTGACCCACAAGCCCTTAAAAAGATAGTAAAGGGGGAAAATGGTAAGGGAATACTGTTTTTAAAAAGCACAACTTAGAAAAATGGTCCAAATCCTCAAAACCCACAAACTACCAAACTCCAACCAAGATAAAATAGATAAGTGAAATAAACCTTTAACCATGAAAACAAATTTAATCCATAATTCCAAAGTCCTCCTCCCTCTGATTTTGAGGCCCAGATGAATTCACTGCAGATTTCTACCAGACATTTAAAGAACAATTAATGCCAACTTTGTACAGTATCTTCCATAAAAATAGGCCTCATTTTATAAGGCTGTTATTTCTCTAATAAAACTGAAGTCAGTACAGAAAAAGAAAAGCACTGACTAGTTTCCTTATGAGCTTACATGCAAAAATTCCTTAACAAAATTTTAGCACATCAAATCTAAGAATGTATGTAAAGAATAACTCACCACCACTAAGTACAGTTTGCCCCAGATATGCAAGGCTGATTTAACATCACTGTCAAATCAATCAATGTAACCCATCATCTTAGAGAAAAATAACATGACCATAACATTTGACTGAGAAAGAGCATTTGATCAAAACTTGGTACCCACTCATGATTAAAGCAAAAACACATCAGGAAACTAGTAATAAACAATAACTTCCCCAAAATTGATAAAGACCATCTACAGAAACCTACAGTTAACTTCAAATTTGGTGAAAGTTTGCAAGCTTTTCCTTTTAAGACTGGGAATAGTTAAGGATGTTGCTTGCAGTCATACTCTCAGTCAACATAATGTTGTAAACTTTAGCCAGAAAGAAGAAATCAAATTGTCTCTGTTTTCGGATAACACAGCTACATATGTGGAAAATTCTAAAGAATAGACCAAAGAAAATAATCTAGAACTGCTGAGTTCAGCAAGGTTTCATACACAAGATCAACACCCAAGGTTGTGTGTGGTGGCACAGGGCTATAATCCCAGCACTCTGGGAGGCTAAGGCAGGAGCATCCTAAATGCAGGGCCAGCCAGGGCAATTTAGCAACTTAGTAAGACTATGATTTAAAATTTTAAAAATATTTTTTCAAGGGCTAGGGATAGAAAGGGCCTGAGTTCACTTCCCAGTAATGCCCCCCAAATCAAATCATATTTCTATATGTGAGTTGAGTATTCTTTATTTGAAATGCTTAGGACTGGAAGCATTTCAGATTTCAGATTTTTCAGACGTGTACTATTTGTAGACAATTGGTCGAATACCCATAAGCAGAAGTTCTGAAGTTCTACATTCTCCAAAATCAAAATCTCAAAGTAAGTCTAAAATAAGACTTGAAAAGTTTCCAATTTTGTATTTCATGTTTTTGGATTAGGGATACTTACTCTACACTAACAGTGAAATGTGGAAACAAAAATACAAAATACAAAATGCAATTGCCATTTATAGTTGCTCCTAAGAAATAAACAAAACATGTATAGGTTTTGAATGCTTCAAATTACAAATACTGATGGAGGAAAATGAAGACTTAAAGAAATGGAGAAACTTCTCATGTTGATAAATAGGAAGAGTCAACATTGTAAAGATGTCAGTTCTTTTCAAGTTGGTCTATAGGCTTCATCCCAGCAGTTTCATAGATATAGACAACCTAGTCTCATAGATACAGACAACTCCTACCAAAATCCCAGCAGTTTCATAGATATAGACAAGAGTATTCTAAAACTTACATAGAGAGGCACAGGCCTGAATGTTAAAATGATCTTGAAAAAGGTTAATAAAGCAGGCAGAATTAAAACTGTTCAGTTTAAGGCTTTTTATGTAGTAACGATAATCAAGAGAATGTGGCATTGTGAGGGGAACATGGCATGTAGGTCAGTGGAACAAAATAGAGAACAGAGACATAACACTCAAACAAATATAGCCAACTGATTTTTGACAAAGATGTAAAAACAGTTCCATGGAGGAAAGGTATCCTTTTCAACAAATGACAGTGGAGCAGTTAAACAGCCATTGATGAAAACAACAAACAAAAAGTAAAATTAACCTTGATCTAAACCTTATAACTTGAACAATTTTTAGCTTAAGTGGATCAAAGATTTAAGTGAAAAATGTGCAACTATAACACTCTCTGGAGAAAAAAGAAGAAAATCTTCAGGACCTAGACATGGGCAAAAACTTCTTAGGGTTTATATCAAAATTGCAATCCACAAAAGGAAAATTTCATAATATTAAAAAAAAAACCGAAAATTAAAAAAATGAAAATAAAACATAACTCTTGCTTAGTGGAGGATTGTATTAAAAGGAAAAATCAGACAAGTCACAAATTGGGATAAGATACTTGCAAACCTCATATGTGATAAAGAACAAGTATATAAGGATTATATAAATCTCAAAAACTCAACAGTAAAAACAATCCCATTGAAAAATGGACAAAAGCCACAAAATATTTTTTACTAAAGAGGATGTACATATCACAAATAAGTACATGAAAGTATATAAAACATCTCTAGGAAAATACAAGTTAAAAACACAATGACACATTACTACACACCTGTCAGAATGACTAGGCTAAAAATCAAAAGAATTAAAGAATAAAAACCACCAGATGTTGATGAGAATCTGGATCACTCCTATATTGATGGAAGGAATGTAAAATGGTACAGCCATTGTGGAAAAGAGCTTGACAGATTCTTATAAAACTAAACATGGAATTTGCGCATCACTCAGCAATTGCATTCTTGGGCATTTATCTCAGAAGAATGAAACATGCTCATACAAACTTTAGCATAATAATCAGCAACTAGAAATAACAGAGATATCCTTCCGTGAGTAGCTGGTTCAAGAAGTTGTATTACATCCATTCTGGGGAATATGATTTAGCAATTAAAAACAACTAACTATTGATACATGCAGTAACTTGAATGAATGTTTTAATCTTTGGGGAGTGCTGTGAGTGAAAGTATCAAATCCTAAAAGAACATACACTGCATGATTTCATTCATGTAAATTTCTTAAACTATAAAATTATAGAAACAGAGAACAAGTTAGTGGTTGCCAGGGATTGGTGGAGGAGTGAGGAGAGATTAGTGCCGCTGTAAAAGGGCTACACAAGAGCCATAAAGTGCTGATGGAATGTTTTGTATCTTGGCCATATCAACTGCAATCCCTCATTGTGTTGTTCTATATAATTTGCAACATGCCATTGGAGAATACTGGGAAAAGCTGTGTGGCATTCAAGTTATCTCATAGATGTGGCTGTTGATCTATAATCACCTAAAAATGCTAAAGTATAATTAAAATTAAGAGGAACTCTTTAAAAGGGGGTATATCAAATTAGAGTGAACAATTTTGTAATGCATGTTCAGTTGCTTTAGTTATTTGTCAAAGGTACTAAGTATAATTTGTTTACCAAGGCAAAAGTTTCTATGCTTTGGGGCTTTATGGATCTTTTCATTTGGAGAAAAATCTTAGAAGACAAAGCATTTATTTTTCATAGCTATCTTGAGATATTTTAAGATAAAAATGAACTACATTGGTTTACTTGGTAAGGTTCTATTTTTATCATTCAGTGACAAGCCATCGATATTCAGTACTCAATAACGTGACCAAGAGTATTAAATTCATAAAAAGCAAAATTGAAATTTACGTATACTTTCTGAACTGCAGATTCTTGGGGTGGAAGACTCCACCCAAGGCCTCATGTCTGCTGTTGGGGGTCCTCTCCTCTCCCAACTTCTTCACTATGTGTCATCTATGAATCTGGTTCTGCTAGAGCAAGTGCACATCATGAGACATAGGGCAGTCTTTTCCTGTGTCTGGGAGGCAAGCCAGTGTTGGACAGCCCTGTTTGGTCTTCCAGAAGGAAAAGACTGCAACCAGGTCAGTGCCTATGAGGTAAATGGTCCATGGAACTTAAATGAATGAACAAATAGATGAGCCACCTAGGAGGGTATTTGAGTTGAAAAAAATTTTTTTTCTTTTCAATAGAAGATCTACAAAGCATTGAAAATACAAGTATGAAGCCCATTACATTTTAATTTATGGTCAAAACAATTTGAATGAGATTGTGTATGGAATTATTTGACTCTAAGTTTTGCAGTCCACTCTATTTCTGGCCAGATCTTCTAAACAGCAGCTTTGAAGCTGCTTTTTACTTCCTTTGCACAATGAGAATGGAGGATTATGACTTGTAGAAGAGATTTTGACTGGATTGTGCCAGATTCCTTGGATTGTTTCACCCTTCAGTCAAAATATTCCTATATGTCCTGATGTTCAAATGACAGCCAAATAACTAAGACTCTCCTGTTCACACTTTCCATTGTAGGACTGGTGGCTATTATGCTGTTGCTTCCAGTTAATGAGAGGGCACAAAAGAGCTTCTAGATGGTGACATCTTGGATTATCATGTCAGTACTTTTAATCAAATGACAGCCAATGCCGGCTTTATAATACTCAGAAAAATCAAACCTAGATCATTTTAATTAAAATGGCAATTCATTAAGTTCATTTTAAAAGTGCGAAAGGAGAGTGAGCGAATTTTGGTGTGTCTTGGCACAGAAGATGAGAGGAGAGTAAAAATGCTGGCCTTACTCAAACAAGGTGGCCATGGGCCAAAGGTTTCCTATAATTTTGCTTGAAATAGCCCATAGCATATCATACCTGCACAAGGAATTTTGAGGTTCTATGAGGTTTTTATTTTCGTGTTTTAAAGGTATTATTTACTATCTGGAGAAAATTTTACTTTATTGTATTATATACCAAATAATTAACTGATTTTTTCCTTTAAAATCTTTTTTATTTTAAAGAGAATAAACAGTAAAAACATGATACAAAATATTAAGATAACAGGAGAGTAATAATGGTTAATATGTTGTGTATTGTTATATTCAAAGTAGTTGCTCAGATTACAAGATATAGACATAAAAAATAGGTCAAACAATATAAGCACAAACCTTTCTTTTCAATGAACTAACAGAAATTAGTAGTGTAATTATCTTAACTAATATATATATATTTTTTTCCCCTTCTTTCTTTTCTGCTTTCCCCTATCCCAGTTTCTCTTTCCTTCTGAACAATTTATTCTCATTTCACAGTATCTGTTGTACATTTTGGATCTTATTTACTCTTTCAATTTCTTGCACTATGGAGACACTGTGATGTTCACACATGCGAATCTAATTTCTTTCACTCATGAGTATGGTCTCAAGTTGCTTGACAAATTGGGTGAGCCTGGAGTTCAGACATAGGATTCAAATGAGTAAACTCTCATTGTAATCTACTTCAGACCTTCTGAACCATTCATCAGACCTTAAATATACCTCCTGTGGTCTCTGCAGGGAGCTGAGGAGAAAAGAAGAGGAAGGGGGTTGATATGGTTTTTCTCTGGTTTTATAATGAAGATGTCCTGAAATCCACTGAATTTCATGGCTCTGTTTGAGATTCATTTGTGAGTATTTGTTGCAATCTCAGCTGATCTGAGAGACCCACATAACCCGCATCTTCCTTGACAGTTTTGATCTTTTCCTGTGGGATCAGATGACACTGAAGCTCCATGAACTAACAAAAGCCCACATCAGAGTTACTGGTTTTTCCCCAGTACTTTTCTTCCAGCCTGACCTTTGTCACAGGAGGCAGCCTGTATTCTAAAACTTCCTGCCTTCCTTGGCCGAAGGAACAATGCAGTTTGCCAGTAACACAGGGGTGAGGGGTGTGCTATGAACAGTAAGCAGAAATTAGGCCTACACATCAGTAAGTGTCACCTGCCCAAACACCAAGGAAGGAAAAGTTCACAGAGGGAACAAACACTAACTTGTTTTTATTCAGTTCAAAACTGTACAAAAATATAGTAACAATTGCTTTTTTAAGTGTCATGATTATATTAAAAATAGAAAAAATTAGGAACAACCTAAATAAATTAATTATAGATCCAGTGTAATTTAACACATTATAGCTGTAAACAAGAATAAAGTGGCCTATATATGTGTAGACATAAAAGAGTAACAATGATGTGCAATTAGGTAAATTGCAAGATAGTATGCTTCATGATTCTGTTTAGCTTGCTTTACGATAGAAGGAGAGGAAAAGGAAATGGGGACAAGGGAAAACTATCTTTACACTGAGCCCAAAACACTTGCAATAAAAAGAATACATTTTTAATAATTTCCTATTAGTGACATTAATACAAATATTTAAAATAAATTATGTTTTAAGAGCTCTTAAATACTAACCCAATTATTTTCCTATGATTTTTGAGGACTTACTTTCTGCTACTTTCCAGATAGGTTTTTTCCTTTTTAAGTAGGCCAATTTCTGCTTATCAAGAGATACCAGCCACATTTTAAATCTGTATCACCTACTGACATAAATGAATTAAAATGCTCCTGCTTTAGTGATTTAAATGATGCACAATACATTTCTTAACTTCTTTGAGGAGGCCTTGTAGAATTAAAGTTATCAAAATGATGACCTAGGGACTGTTTCTATGAGAGGTATGCCCTAGAAACGCTATCTAATTATTGGCCTGTTCATATCATATTATGTGTTTATATTTATTTTATAAAATTCACTTGTTTGAAAAATAGCAAAATTACTACTGGGGAACTGTCTAGGTTAGACAATACAGGCCAAGGGGAGTTTGGGTCAAAACTGTCAATATGATTAAAACTCTTTTCATCAATTTCTACTTCAGTTTAGTAGATGTCAGAAAACTCTTTTTGTTGAAATCCAGATAATAAATATTTTAGGCTTTGTGGGCTATATAGCCCCTGCTTTAACTACTAATCTTTGATCAGTGATCAGATTGTAGCATGACAGTGACCACAGGAACATCTAAATAAATGGATATAGCTGTGTTGCAATAAAACTTTATTTACAAAAATAGGCAGTAGGCAAAAAGATGATTCATGAGCTGTGGTATGTCAACCTCTAGTCTGAACTGTGTACAGAAATAGAAAAAAATCTATTAAGTAAGAATTTATATCCATCTTCAGTTAAAAACTTTCTAAAAGGTACACATAGAAATGAGGAGTTGAACACCTGAGTGAATTGGATAATATTTCATCATTTTTCTCATTAACTCTTTTGGAAATGAAGGTTTGGATTTAATCTCTACCTTGAAATGAATTTCTAACTTGAATAAACTTTTTGGTTCATTGATTTTTGATTTCTCTATTTAACTAAATTTAACTGGAAGACAAGAAGTCATGGATATATGTTGTAAGTAGAAATAGATGTAAGAAATAATATCAGTAATATAGCATTGTGAAATTTCAAAAACACTTATTTCATTGCCATGATCATTTCTGTTATTATCCTCAACTTACATATATGGAATCTTGGGCCCATATATATTTGGTCAGCTGATTCCACAGACGAATGGATACATAGACTTGTTTATCTAACTTATACAAATACATGTAATTATTAAGTCCTGTAGTATATTGCTAGTACTCATCTTAGGATTCTAAATTACTACCTTCACTGTTTGAGCAGGAAGAGTTATCTTTGTGACATGATTAAGCCCTATTTAATTCTTCTACAGTCTTAGCCTGTAGAGTAAAGCCAAATTCAGATTTATGTGTTAAAACAGGATCATTTGAATACAGTGTGATAAGGAATCTTTATGGAAGTGAGGGACTCACCCTAGTAAAAAAGGCACAGTTGTTTGTATAAAGTGAAAAGTGAAAAAAAATGCAAAAGTTTGATCATCATTTATTTCCATCTGTATGAGAATCTGTTGATTTCTTTATCATGGACTTCTATGTATCAGCACATGGATAGCTCTACTGAAAGGTGTGTGTGTGCATGAGAGAGAGAGAAACAGAAACAGAGACAGACAGGGAGAGAAAGAGACACAGAGAGAGATGGAGTCTCAAACAGACAGAGACAGAGAGATTGATTGTGGGTGTAGATGGGTTTCTGCTCCTCCTTCTTTCTGTCACTTAGCTAAGGTGGAGACTAATCACACAAAAAGATATCTTGTTGCTGCCTAACTGTGGCTTGGTGCTTTTGCCCCCACCATTTCCCCCCAACATCCAGGCAGGAGAGATTTTGGAAACTACCTATTGTAAGCTTTGATCTCTGGTCCCATAGCTTCCCATGTCTATACTTTGATATGCCCTCTGTTATAGCAATACATTGTATAGATACAATCTAGATGTCCCCCAAAACCTCATGCCTTCATAGATGGGGCTTTTGGAAGTAACAAGTGTGTGTGTGTGAATATGGATTCAGATGTGTGATAACTGAATCAGTTCTTTGTTTGGATTAGCATAGTTCTGGGTGTGACTGAGTGGATTTACTAAAGACAGAAAACCCACTTTAAGTGTGAGTAGAGTTAACCAACAGGCCTGAATGGAATACAAAGGGAGAGGAAGGCTTTGCTGTTTGCTGCCTCCTGCCTGCCATGCCATGGACTGTTTCTCCTCTGTAATGCCCCTCTGCCATGCCACACTGCATTAAAGCCAGTGGAGTATGGACTGAAACTTGGACAAATGGTGAGATAAAATAAATCTTTCATTTTTTAACTTGTGGGTGTTAGATATTTTGTCTCATCAACAAAAAAGTAACTGAGACACCTTCTGACAGCTGCTTGCCCAAGCTCTATCTGAACATCTTGTCATGTATACAAACTGGTCCTTCCCAGGGCTTCCTCCCTGGGACTTTGTCTTGCTGTTTGAAGTTCTGCAGAGCATTGGGTTAGCAATGAAGACACTTATCAAACTCTGACACCCTGAGAAATAGTTTTGCAACCAAAGATAACCATATTCCTTCTCATAAATATTCACACCTAACTTACTCAGAGCTCACCTGTGCATTCACTGTTGGGACTGCATTGGGGAGCAGAGGTATTTACTCTTCAAAGGGCCTTTATACTCTCACCTTCAGACTCTAATACTCTTGCATGGTATACAAGTTTAACCAATTTAGCTATTAACTACTAATGAAAAGTAACTTGGTGGGGAGGGAGGGGCAAGAAGAATAATTCAGGGATAAGGTTCTCTTTCTGCATTCCACATTCTAGGACTGGTGCCCCATTTATCCAGGAGTTCAAAGAAAACCTACATGCAGTCCCAAGTATCCTGAGAGAATCAGTGTGACAGCCCAATGGTGGGGATGGGGGGAGGCACTTTATAGAGAAAACAGCTCAGAAAATTCATAGCCCTGGATTCTGAGTTTCTGTGATTTTGATATTAGTTATAGCAAAATATATAATATTAGATTATTCATCATAACAATTTTGAGTTTGGGAGTGAATTTAAATTCTTATCAGTATTCTGTTTTAGAGGGAAAAGGTGAGTACTTTTAGATGTGAAAGCCCCTAATGGTTAAGAGGTAAGTTGGTGTAGCTTTAAGTCTTGGACTCAGTGAGGAACAGTGGGACAGTAGCATGTCATACGGTGGCTCTGTAGGCTTCGTTTTCTCATTCACAGGATGAAGCCAGTATCCCCTGCCTGCACACACCTGTCACATGGGAGGTCTGGGAAGTCAGTGAGATAAGCTTTAAAGCATTTCCCCAGCACTGAGCATCTTAGAGATACTAGAGATTCTATACTTACGTAGTAATGACCATTAGTGCTTTCTTAAGAAATATTTGTACCTCAAATGGTTAACATACAGAAAGACAGTATGTAAAGGGTAACTAGTTTTCAGGACAAACACTTCCCAGGCATCACAGGGAGACAAATCTTCCTGCATCAAGTTGTCATGTGTATCCATCATCTCTAACTCATCTACTTTTGACATTTTTTATGGCACTATCTAAACTACCCTGCCAATATGGGCTGTTATGATTCATCATAAATATTTGGTTAATGTTAATGGAAATTTTAGCTTAGAATGTTGCACAGAGATAGGTCAGTTCTTCGATTCACCCTTATGTCCTTGGCTATCAGTAAGCAAAACAATCTGAGTAAAATGTGACTACAGGACATGCAGCACCTAGCCTATTGTGCAGATCACTCAGATTTGTAGCATAATACAGGCCATGACTATGGTTATGAGGCTCTGGTTTTAGTAGCTAACATTGATGTCCAAGAAACTCTGGTCTTCAGTGTTAGTTTTATGGCAGGTATTACTGATAGACCCCAAGAAAGTACAGTCCCAGCCAGGTGTGGTGGCTCACGCCTGTAATACCAGCACTTAGGAGGCTGAGACAGGAGGATCGTTGTGAGTTTGAGACCAGCCTGGGCTACAAAGTGAGCTCAAGGCCAGCCTGAACGGCATAGCGAGACCCTGTCTCAAAAAGACAAGGGCTGGGGATTTAACTCAGTGGCCTAAGCGCCTGCCTGGCAAGCGTGAGGTTGCGAGTTCTATCCTATCCCCAGTGCCGCAAAAAAAAAAAAAAAAGGAAATTAGAGTCCCCTGTGGTGGGAGGGCATTGGCTAATTCTGTTTATGCCTATCACGTTGCAAGTGTGAGCAGAATAACAGGAATACAATCATGCTACCCCACCATGCTCCTTACTTTCCAAAGACTCGTTACTCTCATTTGTTCGATACTCTATAGGAAAGAAAATAAAGCCCTTGGATCACATATTTTGTATTGGATGAAATGAATCCAAGGTTACTTGCTCAGAAAAAAAAATCTATTAGAGCCACATTAAGTTGCTATTTTTGTAGATCAAAAATTGGCCAAATGTCAGTAGTTTCATGTGAGCACAGTGTGATAGTTCAGCGTTCCAGTAAGTGTTGTGGGCTTGCTCCCTTTGGTGGAGAGGTGACCTCAGGTGTAACACAGTAACCTGCATGCTCCCAATTTGATTGTGTCGTGGATTCCATTAATAAGGAGCTATACAGGAGTGTACCTGAGTATGTTTTGTCTTCCTGCTGCTTATAGTAATTAAATGAAGTAACCAGTAAGGAAAAAAGAAATACTAGCAGACAAAACAATGGGCTTTCAAATGAATGCAGGAAGCAACCTTGTGTCCTGCCCTCTACCTTTGTTTTTGCTGGATTAGACCTGTTGCCCAGTGTGGATAAAATGATCTGTGAGATATCACTGGAGGTTTAAATGCTGCATGATTTCACTGTGTGTTTTTCTTTAGGTCTGGGTCTGGCTGCAAGGCCATCTGAGTATTAACTAATCCCCTTGTCAATGGCAGAGCCTTCTGAGGAGAAGAGGGGGACCTCTGGGTTCTCTGCATCAGCTATGATCTCTGAGCCTGCAGAAGACCCTCCAGAGACCAGGCCCAGACTGTATGCTTTTCTGGCGAAGGGTGCTGGTAGAATAAGCCAGTGGACTTAGGCAGTGAAACAAATTGCTTCACCTTGGTAGGGGCCTGAAAAATAATAGAAACCTCCAGTGGGTTTGCTCCCTCTCCTAAGATTCCCTTGTTCTGTGCTTGGGTCAGGTTGCTGATTCAGGAGCCTCTTTTGCACTTAACACATGCACTGCACAAAGCAGAAGGTATTTCCACTTGTGTATTTGCCTCTTATCTTTAGAGAGGGTTGTTCTTCTGTTGGTAATACTTAAAAGATTTGCCTTAAGTCTAGCAGATTTTCTGGGTATTTGCTTCAAACTCTTGCTGGGTCGAGCTGGATTGACCTCATTTAACAGCCAGCTGGGTCTTGCAGGGGAACATCCAGCACAAATCAGCATGTCCTGGTTGGAGCTGATTTCTCATTATCATTCCACTGGGGGGTCAGAAGCCAGTGCCAGGCTTTTCCTCAAGGAGCAGTGTGGGGATCTGCAGACTGCCAAGAACCAAGAAAATGTAGTGTGCTGTGAGGCACCGAGGGAGCTGACATAGCTCGGCCTCCTGCTGTACTTGTTTTTGGCTTTTCTTCTTCAGCAGGCTTCCCATCGTGCATCTGTGTCAGGTGCGTGTCTAATGAGCTGAGAGAGGAAGCTGGGGCCTTGGATGAAGCAGTTCATCAAGGATAGCCTGTACTTGTTGCCGGAAGCATTCTAGTCACTCTGCTCTCTGAACCTACACTTGATTGCCCAGAGATTGCCTCACATTTGACTTACTTTGATTCGAGTACAGTGTGGTGCACGTGTATTGATATCCAAGTCACGTGCTCCAAGTCTTTTACACAGAATTGTATGATTCAGAGTGACTGAAACCGCATACTTGCCACATTTTCATTGTAGACACATCATGTTGGATGGGACTGGGTCACACTTGACTGTGTGCTTTTTTTTCTTTCTGGTGCTAGAGATCAAATCCAGGGCCTTTGCACTGAGCTATATTCCCAATCCCCACTCCCTTTATGTTGAGACAGGATCTTACTGAGTTGCCCAGACTGGGTTCAAACTTGGGATTCTCCTGCTTCAGCTTCCCAGAGTGCTGAGATTATAGGCATGTACCATCATGCTGGGATACTGTGTGCATTTTGATTTAAATAGTTTCCGAATTCTCATTCTGATTGTTAAGGTGGCAGATTATCAGAATTTTCTAGGTCTGAGAATTCAGGAACATTTAAAAAATGTATAGTTCCTTGGGTCCACCTGAAGCCTACTGGATCAGAACCTCTCACTCAGCCAGAGGCCTTGGA
This sequence comes from Cuniculus paca, assembly GCA_004365215.1. Lineage (NCBI taxonomy): Eukaryota > Metazoa > Chordata > Mammalia > Rodentia > Cuniculidae > Cuniculus > Cuniculus paca. Next base: position 2,239 of record RJWT010029273.1, on the reverse strand, counting down.
TATTTTTAACAAGATTCCAGGGAATTCCACAGCAGTCTGTTCTCTAACATAGTATTAGACAATGAGGGCCCAGAACAATCCCAAACCATATACTCCAGTCATTCTGTGACCTGCTTGGATTTGTCTGAAAGCACAAATTCTATGACCATGTACCTTTGGTCTTGCTGTTGCTCAAATCAAAACCTTGAAACTCAGATTTAAATGTCTGACTCATCTGGAGAGTTAAAATACTAAATACTTTCATGGTTAGGATTTGCCTCTTAAATATGTTCATTTCCCTCTTGATCTTTGACATTAGGTAATTTTCATAACTGACAAATCGACTAGTTGTTTGCCCAGTTGCCAGTTTAAAAAATACTTTTTTCTTAATGACCTTTTGGGACATAGGGAAATGTGACTAAGCATTGATAAGCACTGGTAGAGACAAAGAATCTATAAACACTACATTGTCTGGCTCCTATCCCTGTGTCTACCCTAAGCCTTAGCTGCTATCAGAATTTGGCACATTATTTTCAAGACTCTGGTTTGAATATGGTTTTTCACCCTCAAACTCATTTCAGGCTTTGTTTCCCAATATAGTAATGTTAAGAGGTGGGAGGGCTTTAAGAAGGTTTGGTATCTTTTGAGAAAGTCTGGATTAATTCACAGGAAGGAATAGGATGTTTAGAGAAGGGGTCATTAAAAGGTGAGCACAGCACCTGTGCACCCTCTCACATTCATGATTCTCTCCTTTGCATGCCAAGTTGCATTTTCACCGTCCACCTTTCATGGAGCAACATGAGACCCTCACCAGAGGTCTCACCAGATGCAGGTGCCATGTTCTTGAACTTCTAGAACTCTGAGCCAAAACAGGCTTCTTTCCTGTATAAATTGTCCAGCCTTGTGTATTTTGTTATAGCAGCAGAGAGTGGACCAAGCATATAATGGACCTAGACTATAATGACAGTGCAGGACTTGTTTAAAGAATGCAAAGAACTTCAGAATGGCAAGAACAGAGGTTTGCACCAAGTGGGGCCCTTATAATTGTGGGTACAAGTGATGGCACAGATCACATGATGATAAATTCCCTGGATTTGGACTCAAAATCATTACCTCTAATGATAAATTTTTTACTTTTCTCTGTTCATGAAGTGTGTATCTTTCAAAGTGTATTAAATAATATTGGTAAGAGAAGAGAGCCCTGGTAGAAATGTTTTAAGGTAAGCAGAGTGAGTTTAAGGGTGCCCTGTTTTGTTACCATGTTAAAAAATCCTGTACCCAGTGTGGACTTCACTCATGTGATGTGGAAGTTTATCCACTGGGAGAGGAAACTTCTTTATTCACACCGGGGCTAGACTGAGAGAGACCCTTTGAAATACAGCCACCCCATAATCTGGGATTTGGAAGTTGAGATGAAGCAGGGCTGTGGCTGCTGTTGTTTAGACATCCTTGTTGTCTCAAGTTGAAGGCTTTTGTGGGTGGTCTCTCTCTGTTTGGTGTCATATCAACAAATGTGTAGAAAGGAGAAATAACCTGAGACACAGGCGAACTTCAATCAGCTCTGTCCTAATTGGCAAGTCAGTTGCATTTGTAGCCCAGGCAGAATCAGTTAGGGAGCTGAGCTAGGAGACGGCACTGGCCCTGATGCCTGCTAGAATTGGAGGGCTCCTGCGAGTGGCTCCCTGGGAGAGGCACAGGAGCTGTCCTTGCCGTGTCCTCAGGAAGGCCTCAGACTGCTGAATTCCCCAAATGGCGCTCCCCCACCTGTTTTCAATTCTTGTGTTTTTCAAGGGATCCTTCTCACTGCCAAGCTCTTTCCACCCCATTGATCCAACCCATTTCCTTCAAGGAGGTTTCTTGGGGGTCTTTCTGACTCCCAGAAGATGAGTCCTGACTCAGCTTCTTCCCTGTGTGGCTTTCTGTTCAGTATCTGTCTGGTTTCCTTGAGGTGTGGCCACTCCTTCTCCCACGGTCTCCACTACACTGGGGCAGGTGTCCAGCAGTCAGTCAATTGCACAAGGATCTGTCAACCCAGGGTCGTATTGATGGCACACTGAATTGTGGCTTTGAAGCAAATACTCCAAAATATGGACATTTCCACAAATACGGACATGCTGGGAAGAGGGGGATCATCCATAATAATGAAGCTTTGTCTGAGTAATGATGCCTGCACATTACAAGCAATGTCAACTCATCGCTTACTACAAAAATAAACAGCAATAAGCAAAAGGAAGAGAATTGTAAGTTGCATGTAGGCTTA
>RJWT010029272.1:0-14961 GCA_004365215.1 Cuniculus paca | reverse complement strand
TCTTTGCCTATAGTGATTTATTGCCTTCGTAAGAACTTACCCATATTTGTAAATAATGCTCAGGAAATTAAAAATAAAGCAACAAAATCTTTGGAAGAATTGTTTCCTTGTTAATATTATTTCTTCCATATTCTTTCTTTTTGCTTGTAATTGCTTCTGAAACTAACTTTTCTGATTGCTAGTTTCATCATGAAGCACTCAGCCTCTTTTATGACTACTGTAACAAGAAATAAATAAAACAAGTACTCAGGGACCAGAATTCATAACACATCTCTGCTCCCAATTAGTGGTACAATACTTGACAAATTATTCAGTACATTAGGTATCTGTGTCCAAATTCTTATGAGTTAGATACTTTCTGATGTTTTTTCCATGGTAAATACTGTCTGGGGATTTAAAGACATCTGAAGTATTTCTCTTTTCCCAAAATGGTTAACTTATACTCCTAAAGAAATTAAAGTTACTATAAATGATCTTTTAGTATGGTTGGCAAAGAGAAAAATGTGATAATAAGAATAAAAGCAATATGAAAAAACTTAAAGTGCTTTAGCAATGTAATTTTATATCATAATGATTATGATTTCCAATGGCCATATTCACATTTTTTCCCCTTCTAGTACATTATATGCGGGCAGGTCTTTAAATACTTTCATATTTTTATGATTTGTAATTTTCTGGAAAAGGAGAATGAAAGCCAAAACCATGTCTAGTAACAAAAGAAATGCCACTTTTTCTCTTTTCAAAATGTCACCTTTTCTGTGCCTCTTTAACAGCCCTTTCCACACATTCAGATGAATTCAATGCACCTCATTCCTGTCACAGGCCTCTGCTCCGGCTCTGTCTGAAAGTCCAGGAAGCCAGTGGTCACGCATGTGTACACTTGGCAGTCTTGTGCTGAATGCAGTTCTGGATTAGGTATGGCAGGTGATGAATCCACAGTGGCGCCACATGTACCCTGAAGAAGCCCAAGCCCAGTGAAGATGTTTGTCAAGGCAGCCAGTGATTATAAATCCAGACGAGCAGTATAAGGTGTACTGGTGAATTCTAGGCAAGAAAACCAATTTAAGAAATTTTAGCAGGTTTTCATTTCAGCATTAGAGTTCAAAATAGTTTCAGCTCTGACCTCTTTCTGGGTCTTAAAAAAATCCAACCTCTTTCCTCTCTCAGAGTCTTTGCATATACTGTATCTCTTTCCTTTATTGTTGTTTCCCTAACTTTTACTTTCCATCATCTAAGTATCAGCTGATATGTTACTTTCTTTAAGGTTCTCCCTGGCTACTTTATCCAAAATAATTTCACTGCTGCAGTTTAATTTCTCTAGTGTTCTGCTTTTTAGCCAGTTACTTACCATTATCCACAACTAACTCACTTATTTTTGTCACTGTTTATTGCCAACTGATGGAAACTTCTTTTGGTCACTTCTATATTTTGGAAGCCTGAAATATGCATGTCTGGTAACTCTCCTTCCACAATCTCCTTGGAAATTGGACAATTAGGGCAAAAAATTACTCTTAATATTTTATGTTGATTAATTCAGAAAATATTTATTGAGTCAAGTACTTCTCTAGCTCAAAGTTTATGATATATATATATATATATATATATATATATTCTCCTTGTTAAGAAAAGCAGTGTTTATTTCTACAAAAGCAAACTTGAACTACACGGAATTATGTATCAAAAATGTCAAAATTAATCATTTAGAATGTAAGTATATGCAAGGGGTGAATAAAAATATGGTGAATGTTTAAATTTTTAAAATTTATTATAGTAAAAGATATTGCCATTAATATTTCCCAAAAACCCTCTTCCTCACTTTAAACATGTATTTTACAATCATTTTTACCACTTTTTGAAGCTGTTGTGGAATTCCTTCATGAGGTGTGATAAAAAGTCTAGTGAATGTTGCTGCCTAGCACCATTCAGTGGAGAGACAGGCTTGTAAAAACATCATAGTGTGTCCTCATGCACCTTCATCACTAGATCTGGCACCTTGTGACTTTTGTCTCTTCCATCAAGTCAAAATGGCCATGAAAGGTAGACATTCTGAATCAACTCAGGACACTGAGGCAATCATGACAGTGCAATTAAGAACAATGATGAGAAAGGACTATAATAGCTTCAGAAAGTAGCCAGAAAGAAGTGATAAGTATGTTTGAAGTGAGGGGAGTATTTGAGAGGGATTAATGGGAATGTGTCTGTCACTGTAACACATTTTTAAAAATTTAAGCACATTTTATTTTGTGATTATTCCTTGTATCCTTGTATATATAATAGTGAGTTACAGCATTAGAAATAGCATAATCTGGACTGATAGATTAGATAACAGGTAAGTAGTCACTCAACAATTCCCTTACAGGAATGGTACCTATTTGATATGGGGTTCAGCTATGTTATTTGTTCAAGACAGTGAAGCACTAGCAAACCATAGAAAAGAAGAGATGGGAAGTGTGCTTGCATGCTTGGCCTTGTCTCTTGTGCTTGCCATCACTACAAGAAGACCACTTACCAAGTAGCCACTGGTCCCTGAGATGCATTCCATGTGCCAGAGGAGTCCATAAGGACCAGACCTAAGCCCAATGCATAGCATGTTCAACTCAAAGCATCACATTTCAATGGAGCCCACACTTTATCTGATAAAAACCTCTACCATTCACAGATATGTGAAGGATGTTAGAGTACAGCAATTTTAAAACACTGTTTTTTTATGGAGGTGGCTGTTTTTCAAAGGATGCAAAAGTCATCCAGATACAAGATACAAATCTCTGTTGAACTGCTGAGGTAAGAAAATCTAATTTTTCTGTAATTTTTGTTTTTATGCTGTTGAATATGCAAAAGTTATTTAGGGAAATATCAGTGATCGTGTGATCTGGTAGAGCATAGGAAATGGATTTTCATTGCATATTTATGCAAGCAAAGGAGTAAGTTTGTCTTCACTTATCATATTCACCTTATAATTTAAAGGCAATTTAGCGTGCTATGGAAGAGCTTTGGGTTTGTGAGTTGGCTATAGTGTTTATAGCCTGTGCTACCTCTTGCATCCTTAAAACAAGACTGGCAGAAAATCCTAATGCCTCATATTTATTGAGTACTTGCTATAGTAAACACAGTTGTAGCAACTATTCATTTAGAACTGTAAGGATGTGAGATGCATACACTATAACCATTTTATGGATGAGAAACGCATGGTATAGAACACTTAAGGCTTTTCCCCAGGGTCACAGAACTGGATGGTAGCATAAGTGAAATCTACAACCCTGGCAAAACCAGGACCCATGTGCTTAACCTCAATGTGGCACTGAGTGTTTCTGACCTATGACTCTTCTAGAACTCACACATGGTAGATACAGAAACATCTAGTTTCTCTGTATTCTTTCCCTCAAAAAATTCTGAATGGCTAAAAATTGATCTCAAATGCTGACATTTTAGGAAATCAAGGTTCACTAAGTGCAGATATTCTGAGTCTGTCTCACTATAATGAGTCTCCTGGACCATCTTTTGGCTTCTGTCCATTAGAAGAGGGCCAGCAAGACAGCAACAAATTTCAGCACATAGGTGATGAGGAGCTAGGGTATAGAACCCAAGAAGCACTTGAGGAATGCTGTAAGAAAGCTGATAGACAAATGTCACATCACCTCTTGGTAGCTGATCAGGAAATATTAGTTTAAAAGGAAGAATAGTAATAATGTGAAGATAGTTTACTAGTGCAAATGGGCAGTGGCACATCTGACATTATAAAAGAAGAGAAAAATGTCACCCAATGCCATTATTCTTTCCTAGATGATGACTACTACTGTTTTTAATCTAAATAATCATATGTTAAAGAGAAATCATCTGTGCATAATTGAGTTTTTTTGTTCTATGTTTGAAAATGATAGTGGGTTCTTCGTTATATCAATAATACAAAGAGAGGATTTGCAGATGAAATTCTTTGAATTTTAGGACACATAAATATTTGAAATTTTATCTTCAGCTAATCTACATTTTGGATAAGTCTTTGACTCAAATGAGATGTAAAATGGACAAATTCTATGAGCAAGATATTGCCATAAAAATGATGTGGAATAGAGGACACAGAACATAGCCTATTGAACTACAGCTATCAGGTTGTTGACCAATGGGTCAAAAACATGCATTGGAGAAAAGGCAGCCTCTTTTACAAATAGCACTGAGGAAACTGGATATCAACATATAGAATATGGTAAGTAGATCACAATCTCTCACCCTGTACAAAAATGAGTTCAAAATGGATCAAATTAAAAGCTGTATAGTAGGAAATAGGGAGATAGATCTTCTTCATAAAGGAATGGGGCCAAGAGTTGGAGGGAGTAGAAAAAGAGAGAAGGGGAATGGAACTAAAAAGTGAGTGAAGATGTATTATGTATATGTACCAACTCCCATAAAAGATGCAGTCATTATGTACTGCACACATGTGCTAATCTAAAAATTGAGAAAAATGGATCCAAGTCCCAGGTATAAGATCTGACACTTTGAAAATTCTAGAAGAATACAGAGGAAACACTTCAAGACAGGGACACAGGCAATGACTTCCTGAATAAGGACTCAAATAGTATAGAAAATCATAGCAACAAATGACGGATGGGATTATGTCAGATTAAGAAGCTTCTTCACAGCAGTGAAAATAATAAACACGGTGAAGAGACAAGAATGGATGAAAATTTTGCTACAGATTTTTCTGTTAAAGGAGTAATATACAAACTGTATAAAGAATTTAATACAGAAAAACCCCAATCCACAAATAGGCAAATGAACTGAACACATCCTTCTCAAAAGAAGTACAAAGGACTGATAAGTATATGAAAAAAATCTTCAACATCTGTAACTATCAGGGAAATGTAAATCAAAACTGTACTGAGATTCAGTCTAACACTGGTCAGAATGAAGAGTACAGAATCACAAAGAATACAAGAAACAATAAATGCCAACAAGACTGTGGAGGAAGAAAGAAAACTTATACCTAAGGTGTATACATCATTTACATTAAGGCATCCAGTATGGAAATCAGAATGGACCTTCTTCAAAAACTAAAAATAGAACAATCATTTGATCCAAGTGTACTGTTTTGATATATTTCTGAAAGAGTTTAAGTGTATACAGATATCTTCATACCCATGTTTTGTAATTTAATTCACAATAAGTTATAGAAATAGCTTAGGTGCCCTAACACCCTGCTACATTGATAAATAAAACATGGTATCTATACACAATTGAATATTACTCAGCCATGAACAAGAATAGAATCTTGTAATTTGCAGGAAAATTGGTGAAACTGGGTATTATCATGTTAAACAAAATAAACCAGACCCAGAAAGACAAATAATGCATGTTTTCTCTCATACATGAACTCTAAAATAAAAAAGACACAAGAAGAAAAATATTAAGGATCATTAGTAATTAAAGGTATTACCAAAAAAAAAAAAACCTGTCACACAAAGTAATGGATAAAACCTCATTTCTAGCACTTGTACCCATTAAGAACAAACTCAGTACTTCAATGTTCCTTTCAGATTTTTCACTTCTCTCAAACAATTATAGAAATTTAAAAATAGAAGAGCTATTCATGTCACTTACAAAAATGTCTACTTGATTTTTAAACTTCTTCTGACAGAGGAATATACCATTTCTGGGGTATATCCACCCTCACACCTGATGTACTTACTTGGCTGTCTCAAACTTCCTTTGTCCAAGCCTAAATTCTTGACTTTTCCATCTCTGTTAATGTTACTGCCATCCATCTGTTTGATCATTCTTGCCTTGCCCACTTCATCCTTCACATCTAGTCTGTTACCAAGTTGTGCTGAGTATAAACTCGAACCTGTCTTGGGGGATCTCTGTTTCTCTAGAGTGTACTATAAACTGAGTGCTAGTAACCAAAATTTGTGGTCCAGACTGATTTAAAAGTCTTCGTCTACCCATTTCAATCTGTTTTCACAATGGCCAGAACAATATTTTTCTTAATGTGAATCCGACATTCTACTCTAGTAAAAACAACTAGAATCTTTGTCCTTGCCTGTCATGCTGTCTTCATCTCCTTGCACAGGGATTATGCATGCTAACTTCTCTGATTGCACCATACACCATTCCCATTCACTCTTTAGGTTTCTACAAAAATTAATGATAGACACATGTAAATCACTTAGAGTAGTGTCTAGCAGATGGGTATATAGTTCAGCATTTTTTTTATTTTGTTGCTGCTGTAATTTATCTATTTTATATCTGCCCCACTGGAATTTGAGACAGGACCTTGTGTCTGTTTTATTCAATGGCCCACAACATAATCTTAGGAAAATGTGCATATTTTACAGTTTTGAACATATTTTGATTGAATTCGATACTGAGAGAGGTTTAGCTTACAGAACATTATTTTTCATATTGAGTTGAAGTTTAACTCAATCATTTAGCTCATTCAAATGTCGATCCTACTCTACTTTTAGAGAATTCAAAGAAGTGACACTGTGTTACATGGAGATAAACCTGTATATTTATCTTTGCTATCAAACTGAATCAACATTGAATTCATTAATTTTAAAAATATTGAACTTAAAATATTTGACATTTAAAATTCTATAAGTCTTAGTTATATTTAAAAATTGTCTTCTAAATATATGATAATTAAGCATTTTACACTTCCCTCAACTTTCCAAAAGTTGTCTCTTCTCAGCTCAATATGCAAAAAAAGGACTAAAATGGAAAAAAACTAAATGAGGATGTATTTTTTTATTTACTAAATTGTATTTCACTCTAAAAAGGCTTTCCATTTAAATAGCATGTTACATTTAAATGGCATCTCTATGTGTAACTAAAGTGTCAGCATTTTATCTAGAAAGTAAATCAGAACATTTCTGTTTTATTGATAAAGGAATTTCAAGCAGTTAAATAATCATGGAAATTTATGTAAGAATAAATCCTTCAGATTTTGCCTATTATCAGCATAGAAATAGAATTAAATTTTAAATGTGGTAACTAAAAGAACCTCATGATTTAGATAGAAGGAAGGAAGGAAAGGATAGTTGTTTACAAGATTTTGCTAGAAAGGACTTAGAAATCAGCCTTTAAGAATCCAATTTGACTGACATTTATGACCTAAATTTGTGACAAAAGAACCACAGATATAAAAAACAAATCCTGCCAGAATATGCCTTTCCTGAATAGAATCTTCTTGTGTAGATTTTTGTAAAACAGTAAGCAACCTCAACTGAAAACAGCATTAATTCAGGAATATTATCCCCAAAGAGAAAATATAATGAAAATCAAATGTTTTAGGGATATATAAACATAACATGAGATAATGGGATGAACAAATATTCTTTGTATTTGACTAGCATGGATAGTTAATCCAGCATTGGACTCAGAAATTAAAAAAAAAAAAAGAGAAATCAGCCTCAAAGGTTTTGTAGGAAATTTTTTTCTCAAATAACTGAGTAATGATTCAGTTTTGAGTATGAAGCCATTGGCTGTTGTCTTAGAAAGATTTGCTTTTTGGTAGAAAGAGGTTTGTTAGCAAGGGAGTTCATGCCTGTAATCCCAGCATTTCGGAGTCTGAGGCAGGAGGGATGCTGTGAGTTTGAGGCCAAGCTAGGCTTCACAGTGAGTTCTAGGCCAGCTTCAACTACATAGTGAGACCATGTTTCAAAAAAAAAGAGGAAAAAGAGGAAAAAGAGGGCTGCTCTGCCATAATAAAGGTCTTGAAAGTCATTCTATAATTTTGGCATGGAGCTGTGATAAAAGCTACCCAGCGAACTCCCCCAGCCTGCTCTGCTGGCCTTCCTCATCCTATGAGGTGACAGGGTTCTATTAAGGCATTCTATCAGACCTTTTTACTTTCCTTGTTTCTGACTTCAGTTAACTATTTAAGCATAGAATCATTCTAGCAGCTTTAACAATGGTCTAAAATGACACATAAAATTATTTTCTGAAAATAGTTCAACTCAGGAACTATTATAGGCTGCTTGTGTTGGCATCAATGTTTTGACTCCTCTATCTCTAGAGTTCTCTCTAAAAGAGCTTTTTTTTGGGTCCCTCCTTTTCTTTAAAGTAGTCAATCTTTTGTTGTATCCAGTGTGAAGTGTAAACTCCCTAGTCTGATGTGTAAGGCCCTTGAATATGTTGACTCAAAAGAAGTCAGAGTGTTCCAATTTTTGGATTTGAAAATGGAACAAGACCACTAGGCAAGAATTTCTGATGAGTAGGTTGAGAACAGGAGCCTTTGTCTATTTTGTTCAATGGCCCACAACACAATCTAGGGAACATATGCATATTTTATAGTTTTAAACATATTTTGAATGAGTTCTGTATTGAGAGAGGTTTTGACTCTAGAATGTTATTTTTTTCATATAGAGTTGAAGTTCAATTCAATCATTGAGCTCATCAGAATGTTGATCTTACTATACTTTTATGGAATTCAAATAAGTGGCACTACGTTATATGGTGATAAACACTCATATTTATCTTTGCTATCAAGGCGAGTCAACATTGAATTCATTGATGTTAGAAAAGAGAGAAATAGATGGTCTCTCTCAGTCTTCAGAAGGAATTCAACCCTATTGCCATTTTTTATTTTAGCCCAGTAAAACACTTTCGATTTCTGATCTCCAGTATCATAGTATTATAAATTTGCATTGTAAACTGCCAAATTTGTAGTGATTTTTTAAAAGCAGCAATAGGAAAATAATAAGATATAGTCTACCTAGAAGTGATGAATTCATGTAACAAATACAGAGAATGGCAAAGTAACCTTGGGGTTAGTCAGTGGGCAGAGAGAGGCTGGAGGAATTTTAAAGAAGATAACAGGAAAAGCCTAGATTGTCTTGAACCATCTGCTGTTAGGAATATGGATGTTAGCGAGTCTTCTAATGAGGACTTCAGAAGATTGTGAGGAACCCGCAGCCGAGAACACGTATGTTATCCCAAAGAATACCCAAGTCATGGTAAACAGACAGTTGGCAGACACAAGAATATCAAGGGCAGAGCTCAAAGGAAATGAGAATTGGAAAATGGAAAGGGGAGAGGTTCGTGGTTACATTGAAGCAGAGAGTTTGCTGACTGTATCTTGCAGTCATAAAAGTGCAAAACTTTTAAATTGTGAACTTGGATATTTAGCTGAAGTCATTTCCAAAGTGCTTAAACTAGGTTTTTTTTGGTCTACTTAAGGTGTTACAGAAAGGAGATACATTGAGGAAAGAATTATTAAGGAAAAATGAACAATTTCAATAATTGTTAGCCAGTCCAGATTGTAAATGATCTACAATTAGGAAAGTCACTATCAGGAAAGTGTGATGTACAGGGAAAACCAGGAATGTGGCTAGAAAATCTCTTGTAAATGCATCAGAACAATCAAAAGTAGAGTTTCTTCAGTCCCACAGAAAGCTCTTTGAGGAGATTAGAAAACAATTTGTGGTTCCTTCAGCCATCTCCAGAGAAGCTGCAGATACTGGATTCTCTAGGAAAGACATGTACAGGAGCCTGTCATCAAATTAAATACATTTCCTTGACATGCATTAAGTTCTTAAGAATGTACTGACACTATCAAACACTGACAGATCTTGCTGGAAGGGATGGAGTACAAAATGACAGAAGACTATCAGACTTACAAAATTATAAGACAGGAATACACTGATAAAAGTGGTCAGTTTCAAACATGTGCTAACATTCCTCAAAAAGCAAACATGATTTAGGGGGACAATCCTCAAGTCTAGGAGGTAGAGCTTCTGCCTAGAGGAGTGTTTCTTGAAACCCAATATTGTTTGGCTGTATGGTGTTGTAGTCAGGGGTTGCAGGGAGAAAGATTACAATCAGGACACAGAATTCATAATATTATTTATGATGGTTACCCAGTGTTAGACACAAAAAAGTGCAGGAAATTTGTCCACAACACCGAAGTCTGTTCTGGGAAGACCCAAAGGCCAGCGGTGGCAGCTAGAAAGTCTATGCCAGCAGGATGAAGGATGTGTGCCAGTAGGTTGAGGGTTCTACAGTGGAGCCAAAAAGCAACGCTCAAATAAGGACCAGGCCTCCCCAAAAAGCACCACAGCCATCCTCAATGACAATGAGGTCCTGCGCTCCAACAATAACAGTCAAGTACATGCCAGGAAGCCAGCATGACAACTTCTGGAGTTTGAACTGCAACCATCTTTCCCTCTGGAGCCAGGAAGCCATGCTCAACATAAGGACCACAGCTCCCTGAAGTGAACCGCAGCCACTCTCAGCGACAAGGTTCTGAGCTCCTCCGCTGATAATGGTCAAAGTCATACTGGGGGAGCCAGCCTGACAGTCTCCTCCAGGAGAACCAATGGCTCCAAACAGCAGCACTTAGGAGAACCCACAACACCACTGCTCTTCCTCTCCACATCTCTTTTTATGCTGCTAACTTTCTTCAGGTAGGCCATCTACACTCAGCACCATGCTGATTTAATTCAGCTGGTGTTAAATTGACCACCAGTTTTTAATCCATAACAATGGGCTTTGCAATTGGTTGGAATTGGGGACTGTTTTTTTTCTCTTCCATTTCTTTGTTTTTTTGTTTTCCCTTCCTTCCTTCCTCCTCTTTCTTTTTTCTTTCTTTCTTTCTTTCTTTCTTTCTTTCTTTCTTTCTTTCTTTCTTTCTTTCTTTCTTTCTTTCTTTCTTTTTGAATGGTAATATTTATAAAGCTGGTTCCTTGTTCCTGTTCTATGTGGGAACAATTTGTATTCTAGTTTTACAGGTTCATAATGGAGAGGAATTTTGCCCCAAAATGTGTCAGATCTCTCTCATACCTGATTTAAACACTGAGGTGTTGATGAGATCAAGGAATATAGCTGATGAGATTTAGGTGAGATTTTTGGACTTCAAAATGTTGTAAACTGTGGAGTTGGGATGGAATGAATGCATTTTGCATGTAAAATTGATGCAAATCATATCCCAAAGAGCAAACTGTGATAGATAGAATAGTGACCCCTAAAGTAGGTATATCTTAGTGCTCTGAGCTATGAATATCTTACATTATGTGAAAAAGGGGAATTAATGTGATAGATGCAATTAAAGTTGCTAATCTGCTGAACTTCTGACAGGTTTTTGCCTTAAATTACTCCTGTTTGACATTTTAAATTATGTTACCTGATTTTTTAAGTTGATTTTTTTGTTGTTATTCTAAAGACTTTATTTTAGATTGAGTCTGTTGTAGCCAGCATAATTTTGATTCTTTGGAATGTAATATATTATTTTCAGTGTAGTAAATGAAATAAGCCAATATTCCTTTTTTGAATGATGGATGTCCTTAGTTCAATTTCTGCCATATTATTATTGTGTTCATTTTATACTTTTTGAAGTTTTTCACTAGGCATTGTATGTCTTCCTTGGTATGCGTTTGTGTATGTGTGTGCATGCACTTGTTTAGCTCTTGTGATTTTTTTGAAAAGTTTTCATTATTATTCTAGAAGTTGGTTTTTTGTTTTACTTTTACATATGCTCATTTTTAAAGTATAACATTTATTCAGAAAAAACGATAAAGTGCATAACTCAGTGAACTTTTTACAAAGTGAAGATATCAAAAAATCCTTAGGTAAAGAAATTCTGTCATTAGCAACCACAGATTTCCTTCCTGCTCTTTCTAAATTTCTATTACGCTTTCTTATTAAACAAAACTATGACTCTAACTCTTAAAAGGAGAAATTATTTTGTCTGTTTTCCAGTATAGTATTTGAATCATAAAGAAATTCAACACAAGAAAATAAATCACTGTAATAATATACCACATTAATAGCACAAGGAAAAAAAGGAACATCTCAACTGAAAAAGAGAATACTTTTAATAAAAATCCCAAACTGTTTCATAATAGAAATACTCATAAAAGTAGCTCTAGAAGGAGACATTCTTAACAGGACAAAAGGCATTTATGAAAAACCCATAGGAACTTCAAATCCAGCAGAAAAACTGATGGCATTCTCTCCAAGATCAGAAAGAAGATAATGATGTTAACTTTAATTACCGCTGTCAACATTGTGCTGAGAGATCTGGCCAAAGCAATTAGACAAGAAAAAGAACTGAAAGTACCCAAACCATATATTTAAACTACCTGTATTCACAGCTGACTTAACTTTAGTCATAGCTCATAAGCCTTTAACTTTTACTACTTTTCTAATGAAACCAAGCAGTTACAAGTGAAAAATAATCCTTGTGTATTTATTTGATATGGTTGTGATGTGTTCCATCTTATATCTTTGAAAATTTGATTTTATAATATTAATTTTTATAACCAGCTCATGAGTACATTTCCAGAAATTTTTCTGTCTATGTGTGGTTTTGGTATTAAGCTATAGTATCTTCATTAAATAAATCAGAGATTATTTTAAAAATCTTTGAATTAGTTTGTAAAAGATAATGATATAGATACACTCTTTGAACATTTATACAACTGTATGGTAAATGTGGTATAAAAATAGATACATTTTAAACTGCTGATTTTGTTATTAACTAAATATTATTTATATCTTGTATTCCTTATTTAATCAGATTTGCTAATTAAACTTTCTGAGAACTTGTTCTTATCTGTTTAGGGTTATTAGGTATTGGAATAAAATTGTTCTTAGTAGTTCTTAGTTTTATTTTTAATTTCGTATGTATCCTAATTTACATTTCTTATTTTATTCTAAATATTGTTTATTTGTGCCTTCTCTCTTTTTTATCCGTGTCAATCACATAGCTTGGTGTATTGGTGTTCTCTAAGAACCAGATTTTAGCTAGGTTAATCATCTCTATTATATCTTTACCCAATTTGACTTTTTTTTAAACTTTAGTTTGAATTTGTTCTTTCTTACATTCTTAAATTGTATATTTAGTTCATTGTTTTAGCTTTTCTCTTTTCCTAATTGAAGCTTTTCTAGCAACTGATGTCCTTCTAAGGAACTCATAAGTAGCTTCTCAAAAAATTTAATATCTGGTATTTTTCTTTACATTTAATTAATACTATTTCAAGTTAATTATGACTTTTCTTTAAGTATTCTTTAAGTATTTAGAGAAAGATTGTTGTAAAATTTCTATTAAAATTAAAGTTACAGGTTTAGAAATATAGGTTATGTCTTATTTTTTAAAATGTGTGACATTTGGCTTATTAACCAGGGTAGTCTTAAAAACTTCTATGTATGCCATTAAAATATTCACATATTCACTTCTTTGATTGATTATAATATTCTACATAGGTTCATTACGTTAGGCACAAACCGTGCTATATTTTCCTATATTTCTATTAAATTTCTGCCAGTTTGAGTCAAAAATACTTTAATAAAGTATGGTCATATGGGGAGGGTAAGTTTTCACCAATTCACTTTATATCTGTTGTTATAAATGCTGTTATTTGGTGTACAAATTTCTAAATATTATGTGTTTCAGATATATTTATTCTCTTTATTCCCAATAAGAACTTGTGTCTGAATATGAATTGTATTTTACATTAAAATAAGGACCTCCATTTTACTTTGGTTAATATTTGGTTATGCTTTTATTATCTTGTACCTTAATTTTCTAGTGTGCAGCCATTTTAGATGAATTCATTACAAACAAGGTATTATTTGTGAGCTTTTTTTTTTTTTTTTGTCTTTTTGAGGCAGGATCTTGCTATGCAGTTCAGGCTGGCTTTGAACTCAACTTTGTAACTCAGGCTGATCTAGAATTTGTAATGATCCTCCTGCCTCAGCCTCCCAGAGTGCTGAGATTACAGGAGTGCACCACCACGCTCAGCTATTTGTGAGTTTTTAAATCAGTAGAAAATATCTTTTTTTAATCTGGTAAATTTAGTTGTAATTACTGATAAGTTTGGAATTAGTGTCACCACCTTATTTCTTGCTTGTTATTTGCATTACCTTTCCGGTGCTTTCCTTACTTTCTGCTTTCTATTTAGTTCTTTAGGAACTGAACTTTGGAGCTTTGTTAAAGAATGTTAGCTTTATTTCTGCCATTTTGCTGAGAAGAGGATGTTTGTTGATCTGCCTACCAGCTATTCCATATCACTATGTCTTACAAATTTCTGAGGGCTTGCAATAGCTTTTTAAATCTAGTTTTAGGATAGCTATGTTTTATCAACAAAATTTGGTCAATCTGCGGATTTGATGTTTATCTCTGTGGTGTATGTGTGTGTGTGAGATTCCAAGTAAGTTTATTTCATTTTATTTTATTTTGATAATTAAAAATTGTGTATAGCTTAGGGGTTCAGTGTGATGCTGTTTACATATATATATCGTGAATGATTAAATAGGGCTATTTATCATATGTGTCACCACACAGACTTATTACTTTGTCATGATGACATTTAAAATTCTCATTTTTAGTAATTTTGAAATATACTATACATTACTATTAGTTGCACTCATCATGTTGTACAACACATCATTGGCACTTTTTCCTCCTGTCTAACTGAATTTTATACCTTTGATGGATATTTCCTTTTTCCCCACCCACCTGCTACTGTTTGATCCATATTCAAATTTCTCTTGATTGTGAAAGTGTCTTTAAACATTGACCTGGAGCGGCATTTTATCTGGATTCTAGGGATTTTCAATAACCTTAGGCAAGACCTTTGTAATAATTTCTTTGTTTGTCATCTTTATAACCACATGCTCATTTCCTAATCTTTATTTCTCTTCCTCCTTTTATTCTTCATTCCTTTCTCCCACAAGTTACTGAAGACACAGCATTATATTCTATTGCTAAAGAATTATCTTCTTGTCTGATGCCTCTCAGCTGAGAGTTTCATTTTAACCATCATAGTGACTCTGTAACCCATATCAGTATAATCATCTGACATAATCATCTTACAAAGAGAAAGGGTTTATTTGTGCTCAGTTTTAGAAGTTTTAGGCTCTGATCAGTAGGCTCACTGACTTTGGACTTCTGGTAGTATAATATGGTGGGAGTGCAGGAGTGTGAATTGCAGCAAAACTATTCACCTCATGGCTTGGATGAGAGAGAGC